>VDFB02319950.1:0-140959 GCA_007258455.2 Sequoia sempervirens
CAATCGTGCCACTTTTCGTGCCTAAATTTATTGCACGACTTGAGTTAGGTTTTTAATTTTCATTTTCACTTAAGTGAATGAAGTTCGCCATTTTATTGTTTACATTTCATTTTATTTCTTTTCCTCTTGCTAATGCGAGTTTACCTCTCAACTGCAATTCGCGTTTTGGAGATTTTCGCCATTCGCCTCTTCAGCAAGCTTCGCGTTTTGCTCTGGTAGGTTTTTCATTTGGCTTCATTCTTTTCATTTGTAATGTATTCATTGTTAACATACACGTTTTTTCTTTTCAACGCATTGTGTTTTCCATTCGCGTTTTGTTCTAACCCTTCGCATTCTTTTCTTCTCTACGCGTAGTTTTCTTCATTCCTATTCTTCATCCGCGTTTCTTTGTTTCCCTACGCGTTTCTTCCCTGTTTCTCTTCGCGTTTCTTTCCTCATTCTGCTCTGTGCGCAATGTCCCTTGAGAACTTATATCTACCCGACATGTTTGTGTTGAAATATCTTTATCTCAAAAGCTCTTCATTCGTTTTGGTAAACATTGAAAAGATCCATCATTGTGAAAGAGAATTCCTTTGACTGCGTATGTAATAGGATGGAGACAATTTCAAAAGTTTTCATTGTTATAAACATTGCATTTGCTAAGCTCAAGCACCTTCGCCATTCCTTCTTGCATCTACATTTTCAAAAATTGCCAAAATTTGCAAAAGCGCTAAATTTCAGCGCTGTGACATTTTAACAATGTCAAAAATTGCCTAACACTGGAAAAGTGTAAGGGCGCTAAAATTCAGCGCCCTTACACCAAAAGCAATTTTTCTCAAAGTGTAAGGGCGCTGAATTTTAGCGCCCTTACACTTTTTTCAGGCTTTTCCCAGACCTTCCCAAATGAACTTCATTTTTGACCAGTGCACTCCTGAGCCTCATTTTTCCGCATTCGTGCATCGTTTTGCGTGCCTCGCCATCTGCTCCATGCTTTTCCACCCTCGTGCTCATTTCACGCTTTCCCATGTTTACTAACAATTGGTGTTTGTTCTGGCTAGACGGATTGCAGTCTACTCGTGAGATCGGCCAAATCAAGAGTGCCTGTTCCAAATTTCTTTTCGGATGACCCGCTACGGCCTCCTTCTTCTTCGAAGCAAAAGCAAGATGAAGTAATAAATATCAAGGCCTATCCGCCAACTATGGTGCTTCAAAGTCGGCGATAAAGGATACGGTTGGTCACCAAGACGGTTGACTTCGCGAAAGCTAACAGAGACGGCTCTCCTCGATTCATCGAGAGCAATCAGACACAAAGAATCTCCACTTGCGGCGATGTTCCCTACACCGACAAATACTGAGTTTGTTCTTCAAGTTGCGTCTCATTACATCCGAGAAAGCAGAAGTGTGATCGACTCTTCCGGGCACGAGATTCTGAGACTCGACCCCGACTTCTTCGACATTGTCTTCAAGGTCCCTCATATGGACAAATATATTGACATCTCTATATCAAAAGCACAGGAGATTTTCGATGCTGATCCCAATAAAGCCAAACAGTTGATAAATACTCAATGGCTCAAAAAGCCTAGATCGTCTGTTTCTAGATGGCCGAAAGGACTCCTGAGAAGTGACTTCAAAGATGACGTCAAGGATATGATCACGTTTCTGAGCAGAGTGAAAGGAAGGGCTTTGGCTTAATCATCCACCTTTCACGACCGGATGTAAGGAGTACATTAGGATCATAAGAAGGCGTATGTACATATTGATCAAGTTAAATCGCTGATGATGCACGCAGCAAATTGATCAAATGCTCCTTCTACATTGAAGTTCTACATGACTCTTACTTGGTGCACGCGCAGCTGTACCGTGATGAGACAATTCCCGTGTTTATCTTACATAAAAGGAATCAAATGATGGTGCTCTTAAGTGTATAGATACTCTTAATGCTTCGGAGTCAAGGAGAGCTTTCATCATTTCAGACGGGTCACTGATGCTTTCTTTGCGCCCTTACTCTTCAACTTTTATCCAGCTCTGGAAAGAAGAAGAGTGTCTGATGAGGCTTATAAGGTGGTAAGTAAAGTTGGATGTATTTTTCTCCAATTCCCAACATTTACTTACTTGAGAGTAGGTTGTTACACCGGTTGTCCCTACATGCTACCACGTTATCCTTCTGATAAGTGGGTTCTCATGGAAACATGCAGACAGCTGATGTCAGTGCAGAAAGAACGAAGAAGCAACCACAAGCGGTTCGTTCCATCACCATCGGGTATATACTATCCAAACTGCACAAAAAAGCTAAGTCTGTCTATGCTGAGATGCAGATCATGACCATCAAAACCTACAGGTATAGGTTTGATTTTGACTACCGAGATGTCAGAAAGAAGTTGCAAAAAGGTCACCAACACAGGTACCGTTTTGAAGACATTTGGGCAGATTGCAGAGATCAAGAAGCCATTCGCAAAATGGACTATTGCAGATTGACAGTCCAACAAATCAGAGATCTTGGTATTGCTGATCTACCAGAGGATTTTGAGGATCCAGGTGATATCATGAACGCTGTCTATGATGAGCAAGGCATTGCTAAAAGGCCGTTGCCTGCAATACAGTGGTCTAGGAAAGAGGTTACTAGCATGAGAGAAAGGCTGAGACCAATCCTAGCCAACACAGAAGAATGGTTACATAAACATGGTCATTCAATGAAAAGTTTCAGGACAGACTCAGAAGGAGAAGAGTCCGAGGCAGAAGCACGCCAACAGCAAGAACTCCGCGACAAAAATAAATCAGCGGCCGTTCCCACTTCTACACGGAGAGGCCCTAGGATCAAGTTCACTGTTGGTAAGAAAGATACCCAGGCTGTCCAAGAGACAGAAATGACGGAATCTCATCCATCTCGCTCTAACGGTAAAAAGCCCATTCTAGAGGAGGTAGATTCCGATGAAGAAGATACTTTAAGCGACCAATCCGCTGAAGATAAAGATTCAGCAGAAGCAGACTCTGATGCCGAAGAGGTTTCTGAAAGCGGACAAGAGTCTGATGAAGATTCTGAAGAAGGATCTGAAGGTGACTTCGAAGGTGAGCCAGAATCGGAGAGACAAGAGGGTGATCAACAGGAACCCGAGCATGATGAAGAAAGAACTACTTCTCCTCCTGAGAATGTAGTTGAGGAAATCCACAGAACATCATCGCCCGTGACTTCAAACGTTCCTCATACCCCTCCAGATTCAAGAACTTCTCCACCTCGTGTTCCCTCGTCACCTATCCCTACTATTAAGCATTCTCGCAAATGATATCCTCTATCCCCGCAGCATCAACCCAAATTTTGATACTCCTTCAATGACAAGTATCCATACGGTTGATATACTGTCAAGCCCTCCATCGTCCATTCCTAGCTTGTCTTCGCCAACGTATGATATCACTTCTGAAAACGAATTCAATCATTTCATGAATGAGTCAATGCGTGATCAGCTCAATGTGTCAACTACAGGAGCAATGATGACAAATACTTCTCCAATTGTCACGATACCAATGGTAAGTTCAGATGTGACAATAACTTCAGAAGTGGCAATGGCGAATTAATTGACAAGAATCCGTGAAGTTCACACTTCTTTCTTCCTCCTCTTGGCCAATATCTCGCGTCGGGCGAAAAGCAAATGATTTCTCCAGAGGAGCTCGACTCAAAGAGATAGTTCTTCCAAAGGCCAAAGGAAGAAGAAGGCAAAAAGTATACCGAGGTCAATGTTGGATAAGCTCCAGCTTGGCCAAGTATGCTTGAAATTGGCATACCAATCGGGACCGTAGTGTGATGTCAATATGGAAGACTACATTTAACAAAGGTCCGTTCTTGCAAGTTACCAACGAAAAGTGCAAAACCGATGCTAAGTCACTTTGATATTCAAGGTGAAGGTCGGACAGTTGAGCAATCTCGCCAGAATATACAAACAGAGGGCGAGCATTATGCCATCAAGTAAAGAGGCTTGCCTGCTCTCCAAGTAACAACCGATGCTGGTAAATATCAAGAATTCACCGGGCTAAGAAAGCCGAGAAATTCACTTCCAAAGGCAGGTGGTTGTATGACTTTTGTTGAAAAGATCATCGAACACGCGATCTCGATAATTTTAATGCTGAACAGAAAAACTTTTCACTATAAGTTGGCCAAGCTCACCACATAGCTTGATAAAGAAAAGAGTGTACTTTCCCAGGAGCGCAGAGACATGGAAAAATGCTTGTTGTCATGGTCGGAAATGAAACAGGTAAAGCTCAGCAAATTGGTGGAGGTTGGGGTAATTCCCGACAAAGAAAAGTTTGTAGAGGTAAAAGAATCACTGAAACACAGGATTCAAGTGGTTCAATCTCTCATAGAAGATCTTCACCAAGTACAGGAAGATGTCAACAGGCATTGCAACATTCTTGACAAAAGTATCAGAGAGTTGCTTGGTCAACTTCTTGAAAACAATCGTATCTTCCTACCGGCCACAAAAATATCCCTGATCTTCAAGGAAGCCATCACGAATTTGATTGACAGTTCAGACTTCTCAGAAGCTTCGCTGAACATCATTTGTGATACAAGGCTCACATTGGACAACCTGAAGACGCATCTTGATAGGTGCAAAAAGGTTCACTCATCTGCCATGAGATCGATCACGAGATGAAATATGCTAACCAATTTTTTGAAGAAGAAACACAAAATAACCAGCAATAGATGATTGGATTAGCGTTAGCCTTAAACTAAAAATCTGAACTTGAATGGAAGATACTGAACTGGAATTGAAGAAACTGAACTGGAATGGAAGAACTACTCAACGTCAAGAATGTGCACTCAAGATCCCACTGAGGGCGAGGTGCTAACATATGACGAGTCTAAGAAATTGAAAATTATAAACTGTTAGGCGGATAACCAGCCATGAGAAAACAATTCCACACTACCACCAAACAGTGGGGGGAAAAGATTACAATAGAAAGCAATTCATCCGCTGCGGCGGGCATCCACAATGCTGTGGGGATTCACCACTAAGAGTGGGTATAAGATATTACAATCAATTTAACCTCACTGGCGGTAAACCATCCAGGGGACTTATGTGAGAAGATACAAAAAGAAATTGCAGCAAATTAAACTGGAACAGTACTACTGTTTACAGTTTGTACAATGAGAAATAAGCTGCAAATTACATAGGAAATACAGTAATCTTCATACACAAGATTAATAGATGTTTTTCAATGAAAGTTTAACTCTCTAACAGCTGCTAATGAATCAGAAATCAGAACTCCTACAATCTGATACAAAAACAGTAAACTGGAAATATCAATCTGCAACTGTGAGAATCAATGAAATTATCATAACTCACTCAATTCTTCTCCGAATGACGTGAAATGAGTTGCAAATGCTCCTTATAAGTCTGGCGCCCAAGATAGAATCCAAAAACAGCCACCAAAGTCTCTAATTTATTTGGCACAAATCCCAATGCATCACCAAATGGTACGGCCCTTTGAGAAAATCGATTTTTCAAGATAAAATCAACAACTTCAAATTAAATTCTGATTTTTGGAGGGAGATGGCGCCTCAAGTCAACAATTTGATTGCTCAAACACCCAGAACGAAATTAAAATCACTCCAAAAGATATGAACAGAAAAACAGCTTCAGCTGTAGCAAAACCAGGAAATTCAAAACTGTAGAATTCTCCAAAATTCTCAATCTTTGTTGCTCAATCTGCTAGTCTGATGTGAGAAGCAGCAATGTTCCAACTAGGTGTTGTATTTCAAACACGAAATTGGGAAGGGGCTAGGAGGTAGCATCCTCGAAGCAATAGCAAAATGTCCATAGTCATTTTGACAGCATAACAGTAAGGTAAATGATGGATACCAAATGCTGGAGCAATGTCTTCATTTTATAAAAACTGAGAAACTCATCAACTTCCCCAAACAGTACGCCAAGAGACACCTTTTTGAATTCTTCTCACTTTTTGAAATTTCATAAAATATAATTCCTCATAAAGTGGCGTCCACTTTCATCCAAGCAAAAGTTTAAAAATAAAATATTAATTATCTCCTTATGACAAGGCGTACCCTTCAAGACCCCTTTTTAAAACAACATACAAGTTATAACCTTAGGCCAAGGGGTGGTCAACTGAAAAATAAAACACTTATGCCTTTAATCAATAAATTTCATCAATTAAGGCTTGAGGGGAAAACATTGAAATAACAAATAACTTGCTCAACTAAAGTGATGACTGAAGACAACCAACTGCATACTGCCACAACTTAGCATTTACTAAAAATAGTAAATAATATGAAATGCCACAGAAATCCAAGCCCAAGAAACCCTAATTTTCACCACATTCCAGTCTACGGGTTCCGGAATAGACTGATGAACTGCAAAGCTGATCACTGATGAGAAGGGGACATTACACGAGAATTCACACCATTGTGGATTACACCGTTGGTCCAAATGAGAAGTTCGTGCAGGAGACTAGGAGGAAATTTGAAGACTTCCGCGCCCAATGCAAAGAGACGTGAAGCGGCCCCCTATTCTCCAGTGTTAGACATTTCCTGTACATCCCATTATGCATCTTGTAAATATTTCTCGACATTTTCGAATGTCTTTTTGTAAATTGTAATTACACCAAGATCGAAGATGTAATATTTTTAAAACAAATTACACTTTGACTTTGGTCAAAGTTAGGTGAGATCTCCTAAAATCGCTCACCTAACTCTCCCTGATTTTCTCAATCTCTTTCCTTCTTTTGCTCATCCCTCTTTCTATATAATGTGAGGGATTTTCTTTGTAAATTATCTTTTAGCCTTTTGCAACGTGCTGCCCTTTTGTAAGCAAATTTGTGAAACTTTGCGTTCATGCTTTGTGAATGAGATTCAATCAATAAAGAAAAGGATTGCAAGCCAAACTTTGCGTTGGATTCGATACTTTTGTAAGTTGATCTGATTTGGTAGTGATTAGTTCGAGGAATCTGAAAGACTCTAAGTAGTTGATGTAAACTTTGTGTTACATTTGTTATTTAGATTGCATTGTATTTCTTTTATCATTGGTTGAATGATCTATAAGACTTTGTGCTTATAATCATTCATGCTCTTGCATGTTCTTGTTGAATAATCTACAAGACTTTGTGCTTGTAATTACTCATACTCTTGGATACTTTGTCGAAGGATCTACAAGACTTTGTGCTTGTAATCGTTCGTGCTCATTGATACTTTTGTTGGATGATCTACAAGACTTTGTGCTTGTAATCGTTCATGCTGTTCGAAGAATTGTTGCGTCTAAGAAGACTTTGTGCTTCTAACGAGCAAACGATACGCCTACGCAGATCCAACAACGATAAAGCTACTGAACGACTTTGTGCCTTCTTGGCTTTCCCTTTTTAATTTATTTGTTTGTTATTAATCACTTCTGGTATCTCTACGCTTCGCTTTGACGAGATAGAGATATTGGCATTACTGCTAGTTGTTAGTTTTAGGTTATCAAGAATTCGGAACTTCCAACACGTGAAGCATTGTAAACATCTTCTCTGAAAAAAGAGAGAAGGATGAATGTACACACCCCCCCCCACTCCGTGAATTTCGTGTACATTTTGTAATTACTTGTGTGATTTACTATTGTTTCTCTTAGCAGTAAGAAGGGCGCCTCCCCTTTCCGAGAGGACAGATTCACATCTCACATAGCTGTGGCTGAAGTCCAAGTTGTGTAATCTATCGAAAGCTGATTACATAATTTTCACCCAACATACGCTGGGAAAACCCTCCTCGAGGGAGAAAAACCCAGCAACAATATATCACTTATATATTGATAAAATATCAGCAATTCTATTACAATATGGCCAAACACAAGGCCAATAATAAGGCCACACAAGGACGAACTGGAATGAATAATAATGACACCGAACTCTATGAGTATCGAACCTCTTCTTGACTCGAACTACTGTATGTATATCTTGACTTCTTGCAGATGCGAACTCGAAAAGGGATGTGTTGTGACTTTTTCACACATCACCCTATTCAAAATGGGGACCCCCTAATTTTTGCTCCATTCAGGCTTTTGGGCTTAGTTTTGGTTGGTTTTCCTGCTGTCTCTCTTGGTTCTGTCTGTCTTTCCGAGAATGTGCCCATCTTTTGAGCTGAAGTTGAAATTTTGGCCAAGTCTGACGGATTAGGGTTTTGAATCTTCAAGCTATTTTGAGGTCAAATTGAGTTGGCTAATTGAAATCTGAGCTTGGCTTTGTAGTTAGAAGGCTTCAGGCAGGTTTCCACTTAATTTTCACTAAATTCTAACAACTTACTATTTTTAGTAAGTACCCAATTTGGGACCTTTTTTGCAGCACTTTTGAAATTCTAATTGCTACACTGCATTCAGAACACCTTAAGCTACTTGCCTGCAAATTTTGAGTTGAATCTAACAACTTGTTATTTTTAGCAGTCCTGACTTCGGAAGCTATTTTTAGGGTTTACATGTGTGCTTTTTCAATGCATGTCTGGAAAATCTTTCTGGGTTTTAAGAGACCTTTGCAATGATATAATATGCAAACCGTGATAGTAACTTTCAGCAATTCAGGCTCTAGGAGCCTTTTTTAGGGTTTGCATGTCTGATTTTTCAATGCATGTCAAGATATTCTTTATGGGTGTTTTGATAGCTTCGCGATGATGTGACATGCAAGACAAGTTGATCATTTTTCATAAACTTACTATTTTTCGCAAGTGCTCACATGCAAACCAATTTTATGGGTTTTTTTTGGTTTTTTGAGATCTCTTAGGCACTATGACATGCAAACACGTCCAACAAATGGTTGGTCACTTATTTAGGAATTTACTATTTTTAGCAGGTTCACTCCAGCAGCTCCCCAACACTTCAGTTTCACAAACAGAGCAACATGCAACATAAACGGGGTCAAACGGAGGTCATTTGAGGCACATGCAAGTCAGATTAGGGTTTCTAGCTTCGGGACTCAAAATAAGGGGTAAAATGCCAGAATATCTGAAAACGGATGTATCCCATTGCGATCGACATCTCTCAAGTAGTCTACTGGTGAAATTTGAGCGCAATCCGAGTACTTACTATTTATAGTAAGTCACCTCCAAAACTAGGCTATAAATAGCAGGTTAGCATGAAGCACCAGTGTGAACAAGCCAAACAGGTCACGTGGAACAAATTCCAAGACAAGAAGAGTTGCAGAGGTTAGAAAATAAAGGGGTTCACTAAAAATAGTAAACGAGGGCAAGAAGGCTAAAAGTGTTCAAATATATCCAAAGCAAGAAGAAAAATGGCATCATCCTCTCCCAAATGCGCCCTAGGCATCATGAAGAGCTTGAAGATCTTCTAAGGCGTTGAAGATTCCCTAACTCCTTGCCAAATGTGCCCATGGTGGAATAGAGCCTTGAGAAATTTCTAAGTCATCAAACTGCCTGACCAACCTCTAAATGCGCCCAGGCAAGACCAAGGTGGCTGGAAAATTTCTAAGGCAATAAAAATGGAAGCTCCACCTAGCAAATGTGCCCAAGGAAGGAATTGGATAGAAAAAAAAGTTTCTAAGTCATCAAATTTGCCTAACAACCCCCTAAATGCGCCCATCTAAGAAGAAGGCCTAGAAATTTTTCTAAGGCATGAGAAATGGCAGAACACCTATCTAGATGCGCCCAAGCTAGACAGGAGGCATCAAAATTTGCTAAGGCACTAAGAAGGAAGTAGCACCCCTCTCCAAAATGCGCCCTTGGCAAGGAGGGTGACTTGAAGATTTTTCTAAGTGTTTGAAAATGTCAGCTAGACCCCTAGAATGCGCCCAAGCTTCAAGGGGGTGTTAGAGAAATATTTCTAAGGCACAAAAATTGCTTGACCACCCCTCATATGCACCTGGAACATGGAGGAGAATATTCTAAGTCACAGAATGGCATGACACCACCCTAGATGCGCCCAAGTTGTCAAGATGGAGGAAAAATTTCTAATTGTTCGGAAAATGGAAGCTCCACCCTCAAAATGCACCCAGAGAGATGAAGCAAGTTAGAAATTTTTTCTAAGAGATGAAGCAGGTTAGAAAAAATTTCTAAGGCAACGAAAATTGCCTGACCATCTCCCAAATGTGCCCAAGCAAGGAATGAAGATAAGTAAAGTTTCTATGTGTTTGAAAACAGAAGCAGACCCCTCAGTATGCGCCTAAGAACATGGTGGCTTGAGAAAAAATTTCTAAGGCATAAAGATGGAAGAACTAGGGGCAAAATGTGCCCTAAGTATAGGAGATATATGAAAAAAATTCTAAGGCAAAAAATGGAAGAAGACCTACCAAATGCACCCTTAGAGAAGCTGGAAAATTATCTAAGGAGAAAAAATATGAGCTCAACCCTTCATATGCGCCCTCAAGATGAAGTGTCAAGCTCCTAAAAGAGGATGGACGGGATAGGTGACTGAAAAGGCCAAGGCAAGAAGATGAAAACATCAAGATGATATGCGCCCCAGCTCACAGATGTTAAATGCGCCCATGATGAAAATTCATTAAGAAAGAAAAATTTGCTAGAGGAAAATGATGAACCCTATCTGATCTAGAGATCAATCAGACCTCGGAAATCAAAACATGGCAACTAGGTAAGTGAAGTGGATTTATATTATAAGTGTTTTGATGCTCTTCCTTTTGTTTGTTTTGCAGGATAAACGCCAGGACCAAAGAGAGATGACTTGAGCTGATGCAACAGATACTCCAAGACAACGTTACAACCTTGGAAAAGGAAAAGTTACATATTGAAACTCCCTCATGATGTCTCAATTGTGCCCAAGCCACGAAGGGAGATGTTGGAAGAAATGGCTAAGTATTGAAATTTCTTCTCAAAGACCAAATATGCACCCAACCTGGGGAGGCAGGTCACAAGGAAGAAATGATTGAGTCCAAGACAAGTGAATCCTTCAAGATCAAGATGGAAGAAAAGGTGAAGAGCCAGGCGTTAGAGAATGACAGCAGGACGGATTGAAGGACAAAGTAGAGGAATTCTTCTCGAGAGTGAAGTCCTTCCCCGACATTGATCCAGAAAATGTTTCCCAACATACTTCACCCAACCTGAAATACACTAGTAGCAAGGAGAAGAATCACCATCAAACAACAGAAAGAGGTAGCCGTCTTGGAGTTTGATTGAGAACGTGCCTGCCATATAAATTCAAGAATTAGATTGATAGAGTTTGTAGTCAAGGAGCAGAACAGTGGGAATGCGTTCCTGGACGAGAATCTTCTAGAAGATGGTGGGCATTAATTGCTCATAATGGCCAAAGGAAGAAAGTGGGAGTGTCTGCTCATTTATTATCCCACTCTACTTTGTGGCAATTTTTAGGGTTAGGGTTTATGTGGCTCAATCTGAGCCCTTCATTGTAATTGAATCTGAGCCATTCACTAGATTTGGCCATCTATAAAAGGGGCATCCCCCCTCATTTGTAAATTATTAGAATAGAGAGACAACTAGGGGATAGTATAGCTCAGCAATAGCATAAATTGAAGACGAAGGAAAGTTTTCCATTGAAAGCTTTGTAAGAAGTTGTTGTGAACACTCTCATAATAAAAAGAGTTATCATTGCTGGCGGTTTCATCTTTTGTTGTGAGTAGCTAGCGAAGCTTCTTAGTCCTTCTAATTCGCAATAGAATCTTAAAGTAGCTTAGAGTAAAGTAGATTTTATTTCATGCAAATAAATGGTAGTTCTGGAATGTGGTGTTTAATTTAAGCAAGCTTCGTTAAATCCATACAACTAGCGGGCTCACTGATGGTGTGTTCGCCTTGCGTGGTCAACTGGAACATTGCAGACTTCAATTATGAATTGTGTGTTGGCATGTGTGGTTGTGATGGTGTCTTCATATTGAATTGTGATCTGAATACCTTCAATTACTCCCCTTGAAGATTGCACCGGTTCTGTGGAAGTTGTCCGAAGTGAGGCAAAGCAGAGCTTGGTTGAAGTTTGTAAGAATTGATCCCATGCCCCGCGCATAGAGTAGACCATAGTACTTCTAATCCCTGCAATCATTTCAATTTAGTACCTTTCTGGTTAGTTTATGTTGGCGTCAAATCTAACACCTCTGGAGTGCAGGTTTGTACGGACAGCTATGTACACTACGCAATGAGTGCTCTTCAAATTAGGAGGGGAAGCTCCCTTGTTGTGCTGGAATGCATGAAAAGAGAAGTAATCTAAGTCCTATCTTTTTGTTTTCAGCTGGAAGAGGCACAAGGTTTAAGAAAACCAAGAACGTTGCAGCTAAGGATTTTCTGGTTTCGCAGATCATTAACTACAACTAAGCTAACTACTTTAAATCTATCCAGTTTCCTCAAGAAAACAGAGCATGAGGAAATGGAGCAGGGATGACTATTGGACGATAAACGAGTTTAGATTCTCTACTTGAAGGCAAGGTGGCGCAACTATCATCTCAATCTAAACAAGCTTATTGGGCACAAAACAGATTTAAGAATTTACCAAGACAACCTTATGGAACCCTGTGTGGCATAACACTTGATCGAAATAGTAAAGTCTTCACAAAACAGCCTTTATCATCACAACCTCACGAAACCCTATGTGGCATAACCTTTGACTATAATGATAAAGATTCACAAAACAGATTTATCGCTGCAACTTCTCGAAACCCTATGTGGCATAACGATCGATCACAATGGTAAATTAACACAAAACAGCCTTATCACCTCAATCTCTTGGAACCCTATGTGGCATAACAATTGATTTCAATGATAAAGATGTTCAAACAGATCTAACTATGGGAGGAATTTACCACGCCAATCTTATGGAACCCTATGTGGCATAACACTTGATTGAAAGTAGTAAAGACTCCACAAAACGATTTTATCATCACAATCTCACGAAACCCTATGTGGCATAACACTTGATTGAAATGATAAAAGATTCACAAGACATAAAGAATCCACCATTACAATTGCATGAAACCCTATGTGGCATAACACTTAATCATAATAGCGAAGACACATGAACAAATACCAAAAGAGCAATATTGAGGGCAAGGTAGGCGCAGCATATATTTCTCTCTCAAGCAAAAGTTATTTACAAATGAGCAAAAGCTCTTATTTATATACATCAAGGTGTAGGGAACCCTAAAATCACCTTGAGTCATCTACGTTCTTGCAATGCATGCAAGATTTGCTGCCAAACCCTAATGAAGTAAACTATACAGTAACTGGGAAACTACCCTCAGTTTAATTGAAACATCTAATCTAAAAATGGACAACTGTGCGAGCATGCACGTCCTTATTGAAAGCAAGTTAACTGGAAGACTACCATCAGTTAACGAAAAACCCTAAATGAAACTCCAAGTAAACAAGGTGAATCTCAGAATAGATATGCATGAGGTGAGACAGCCAGTTAACTTGAAAGGGTAACATCAAGTTAACTCCTGTGTGTAATGTCTATCCTGAGAGGTGGAAACTGAAGTCTACTGGTCGCGATCTCGAGCAACCAATCCCTCAACAAGATTGTTAACTGCGTCAACATCTGAATGTCAGCAACTTGAGCAATCTTGGCAATCTTTGCACACTCAAACTAGCATTTCACTGACTGGTAACTTTGGCGGCTCCGTAACTGAAGTGATGGCGACTATCTCTTCTGCAGCTTGATACAAATCGGTCTCAGCTTTTCTGACGAAATCATGAATTAAGACCGATTTGAATTCAATCTGTGTGTATTGTACTCTGAAAAACTCGCCTGTTGACTGTGAACACGGCTATATTCTGACAACTTTTCTGGAAAGCTAAAAATACCCTGCTGAGGCTAAAAATAGCCTTTCGAAGAGTTATTTTCGGCGAAAATCTGAGATATGGGTTTTGTCCAGAAGAAAATTCTAAGACAACCCAGAATGTCAGATTTGCGAAAATTTGACTTCTACTCGACCATGCAAGGAATTTTCAGTTGAGAAAATTTGAGCCTCGAGAACTGATGCTCTGGAGTAAATTTTCCTGAAAAATTCTGGCACATGGGTTTTCTCGAGGAAGCTATTCTGAATCAACCCAGATGATTTGTTTTGCCAAAAGTCACCAATTCTTCAAACATGCGAAAGAATTTAAGACAAGAAATAGAAGAATTTAAGACACAAGAAAGAAGTTTTTAGTGCTCTGCTTCTGCTAAAATCGCCATCTTGTCTGAAGTCTGTTGATAATTCTGACTTGTACCTGCAAAGAAAATGTTTTGATGTCTTCGCCAATGATTGTTGATGAAGAATTTGCCTTTGATTTGGAAGAATTCGCCTTTATTTCTGAAGAAAACCACGAATTTATCCTTGAAATTTGCGCCTTTGTTCTGAAGAAATTCGAATCTCTTTGAAATTGTCTTGAGAAAATACGAATTTATCTAGAGTTTGAGAATTGAATGAATACGCCTATGGGAATTTCGCCCTTGACTATTGAGGAATTTGCAAATTTGCTTGAAACTATGAATTTCCTTTAAAGATGCGCGCCTTTACTTCTTGAAGAAATACGAACCTCTTTGAAGTTTGCTTTGAAAATTAACAAAATTCGATTTCTTTTGAAAATATGAATTAGCTTTGAAAATTGCGAATTTCTCTTGAGATTGAATCTTCTCTTTGAAAAATACGAATTTTATTGAAAGCTCTATGAATAACAAATGATGACGCCATACTTGAATAAGAAGAAATTCGCACCAATTGAGCAACTGCAAGAATTCAAAACCCTAACAAGAATAGAAGATCTCTGATTGGCCCCTTTTCAGTTCCACTGCCACTGACTGGAAGTTCGAATTTGAAAATAATAATAAAATACTTATTATCATGCAATGGCGCTAAAAATGGACATATTCTGAACTTCAGTTGACAAACTGGTTGAAGCTCTGAGATTCATCTTTTGACTTTACTGATTCCGAAAAGTCATCTCTTGAGCACATAGGCATCCATTTGCTCAAGATACTTCATTTTTTACTAACTCCCTATTTAATAGCTGACAACACTGTCACGACTGGCCAACTTCGACACTGATTTCCGGATGACCGGGTGATGCTGAGACTAATCTGAGATATTCATTGGAAAGCCTACTGAACAAGGAAGAAATGTCTGCTGGGAGACACAACTGCAAAATCCATCGTTTAACCCCTTGAAAAATTAGGCACACCTGATTAAATTGCCTTACGGGTTCCAGACTTAGCCATTTTCCTAAACTGCCATCTGACACTTCAAACAGCTGCCGACGGTGAATGGTGAACCCTGCTGACATGAGACGAAGCTCACTACATGCCTGAAGACATTCTGCATCTAACGACTGTATGCACGATAACTGAAAGCTGTGTTAAGGGCCTCAAAACTTAAAGCGCCCCTGGCTCATAGTTGCACTTTTGCCATTTTGGCGAAAGTCAGACTTTCATCCAAGTACCCTATTTTGACCTCTGTTATCTGGAGTTGGGATGACCCGATTCGAGCACTATCTGTTTTAACGGACAGCCAGAAAGGCCCACAAGAGAAGTCTCTGGAGATGTCGAGGCAAGAAAACTGCTTCTAAGACCTCAAAAACTCCAGTGCGTATTTTATTTAAGATTACCGCTCCCAGACTTAGCCATTTTTCGGACGTCCTCACTTTGCAATATTACACTAAAGACCTCGCACGCACGAAGCGACTGCCAAATGCCGAAGGCTGACGGCTATGCTCGTTGGAAAGATAAATTGATTACGCTCAATAGTCGTGAAGACTTCGAATGCGAACGGGCTCATCTGACAAGCCTAAAGACTAGGCGCCTCAAGACTGCAGAAATACACTAAAAATCATTTGTTGGTTCGCGCCGTAAAATTACGTGCTTGGTAGAATCTCTGTCACGACCACCTGGAACGTCGGATCGACAAGCTGAATGGTGTGTCGCGGAGCTGGACTAGAGTATTACTGATGTCGTGAAGACTCTGTCTGCAAATTTTGCCATCTAGAGGGTCCTTTAAGCCAGCGCCCCTGGCCTGTACTTGCACTGGGCACAAACGGAGAAGCTCAGAAACGTGAAAATTCCATTTTAAGCTGATCTTCGAATGACTGCCCCTGAACTCTGAGAATCGAATGACTCGCTTGATATCTCGTCGGATAAGCAGACTAGTCGTGAACAAATTGACTGCATCCGGCATTGAAACTGTCAAGATTTACCCCTGCTTCAAGATGGGCGCCCTCAGGCTAGAGGCGCGCTTTTCCCTGAAAAGAACAAAATTGTCACATCCTAAAATTTAGGGATTTTAACTTCTGTCGTGATTTGCCGGAGCTGTGGGTCTCAGAATGCTTTGCTGGATAGCTCGACGGATAACCAGACTAATTCTGAAGAGATTGACTGGATGCTTGAACATTTCAGACAAGATCTTGACCTTCAAAAAGCTGGGCGCCCCTGGGCTATACTTGCACTTTGTGAATTTTCCTTTGAAAAATCTTCGTATTTTGACCACTGAAAACTCTGTTTCGATCATTAAAACGACCGTGTACAATGTGAAATGCCGTGGTGAGATGCTCCTCCATTGTGAAAAGCTCCATTCTGAGTCTCTGCTTCAGGTTCTGATCAATATAACTGACTTTGACCGACAAAATATTGACAAAAACTCCGTGCTTGACATTGCCCAAAACTGTGTTTTACATCAAATTAGCAAGGTTTAGACTTTTAAATGCAAAATGCCTTGATGAAGCAAAAAATTTGGTTTGGGTACAACAGTTTAGGAAACCTATGCTACATTGACATATCTTTCGAATCATAACCCCTTTCTCTTCGAGCTACAAACAGAAGAATAAAGTTTCCAAGAATGATATTAATTGATTGAGCAATGAATGAAGATAGCCCTCTATATATACATGATGAGGCGCCCTTTCAAGAATGGTTGTGCGCTTTCAAGAAGAGTCGGGCTTGTTAGTTTAATCAAGGCGTCATTTCACAAAAGGTCGGCCTCATTTGAAATCAGGAATATAAATATTAATTACAAATGAAAGTGACTTTTCATAAATCGGCTCCAATAAATATATAGCCAATGCCTATATTTCATTTATTGCTTGATAATTAAATCGTTGTTGGAAGTATGAGGCCCACAGCTATAACATCAACACTCCCTCTTAGCTAGGGAGGAATACTTCCAGTTATCCAATGTCATGGAGACTCTCAACATGACACCCACAATGGCCACACCCATTTGTGGAAAAGAGCTCATCACAGAGTCACTCATTGTAATATCATCCACCATAGCTACTCCCATGTATGGAAAAGAACATGTGCACAAGTGCCCATCACGGAGTCACTCAACGTGATGTCATCATGGAGTCTCTCAATATGATGTCCACCATTGCTACTCCCAAAGGGCGGATAAACACAAGTACAAGGGAATCATTACAGAGTCTCTCAATGTGATGTTGTCATGGAGTCTCTCAACATGACATCCACCATGGCTACTCCCAGAGGGTGGAAAGAAGGGCTTTCACCTCAAATTTCTCTATCACAGAGAAAGATGCATTAACACAACACGCATTAACACAACAGATCACTGATGCTGAGTCTCCCTCTCAGCAAGCGCTTCATAACTCCACAACTCCAAGCTTGTCTCGAAAATGCACAAACTTCACTTTGGAGAGAGGCTTGGTGAGAATATCAACTGAATAGCCTTTCTCAATACCATATCTCTGATGTAGTAGTATTTGATCTCAACATGTTTTGTTATGTCATGAAACACTGGATTGACAGAAAGCTTCACACAGCTTTGATTATCACAATGAAACACAATCGGCTCCAATTACTGTGCAAACAATCTTGCAAGGAGCTTTCGAAGCCACACTGCTTCTCGAGCTGCTACACATGCTGCAATATACTCGGCCTCTGCAGTGCTTAGAGCCATTGAACACTGCTTCCTGCTACACCAAGAAATCATCGCAAACCCCAAGCTACAGCAACATCAAGAGGTGCTCTTCTGATCAACTACACTTCCAGCCCAATCAGAATCAAAATATCCTTGCAGCTTTAGGTCTACACTGGAAGTATATTTCAAGCCATATCCAACTGTGCCACGCAATTATCTCAAGATATGCTTAGCTGCAACTAGATGAATTTTCCTTGGTTCACACATGAACTAAGTGCACTCACTGCATAGCAAATATTTGGTCTAGTATTGACTAGATACATCAACGATCCAATCAACTGACTGTACTTCACTTCTTCAAAATGGTTTCCATCGATGTAGACATAGATTTGCAATCCATCATATCAAACCTCTTCAAGATGTCTATAGTATACTTCCCTTCACTCAAAATAATCTCCTTGGGTCTCTGCCATACTTCCAATCCTAGAAAGTAATGCATAAATCCTAGATCCTTCATCTCAAATTCAAAAGCTAACTCCTTGCATTTGATAATGAGATATTTTGCTCCAGTAAAAAATAGATCATCAACATAAAGAACCAAGATTAATGACTCACCATCAACAACCTTGAAGTAAAGATTTGAATCAGCATCATTCATGGAGAAGCCCAAGCTCATCAAGTATCGATCAATCCTCTCATACCAAGCACGAGGAGCCTGCTGAAGGCCATACAAAGCCTTCTTCAATTTACAAACATGAGACTCCTTCCCATGCATCTAAAATCCATCAAGTTACTCAATGTATACTTCTTCAATTACACCATTAAGGAATGTTGTCTTCACGTCCATCTGATGTAACTTCAATCCCTTAGTTGCTACAATAGCAATAATAGTCCTGATGGATGTATAACGAGCAACCGGAGCAAAAGTTTCTTCATAATCTATTCCCTCTTTCTGAGAGAATCCTCTAGCCACAAATCTAGCTTTGTATTTCTCAATGCTTCCATCAGTTGCATGCTTGATCTTGAAAAGCCATTTAGAAGATACAATGGATTTCCCTTTAGGTCTTGGTACAATATCCCAAACATCATTCTTGATAATAGACTGATATTCTTCAGCCATAGCATCTCTCCATACTTGCTGACTTGATGCTTCCTCAACACTGAAAGGCTCACACTCAATGATATGACTCATTAATGCAACATAGCCTGGAAACTTCTGTGGTCTTTTGCTTTCTCTGAATGTGCCTCTAGGACTTGCAAACTTTTCTACCTCATGCACAGTTTGCCTAGCCCATAGAGGTCGCTTTCGTCCTATGACAATATCTCTTGGCCCATCAATTGGTTCCAAAGGCTCAACTGGATCAATATCCTCTTCTGGTTCAATGCACTCCCTCTGAATCTCAGGAGTATGATCAATGTCCATGTCTTGAGGAGTCTCCTGGTCTTCATTATCTATCTTCATGTATGAACCTTTAGATCTTTTGAATGCAACATCTTCTTCAAAAGTGACATCCCTGCTGATCTCTATCTATTTTTGACCTAAAATGTAAATCCTGTAGGCTTTTGAAGATTCACTGTAACCCACAAATATTCCTTTGTTGCTAGATGGTGCTAACTTAGATCTCATATCTTTAGGTACATGAATATAAACAGGACAACCAAAGATTCTTAGGTGACTAACCTCAGGCTTCACGCTTGTGAAGGCTTCTTCAGGAGTCATTCTCCAAAATACGATGAGGGCTCCAATTCTGAACATACACTGCAATTCTAGATGCTTCTGCCAAAAGGAAGGTTTGCAAGTCTTGATCATGGATCATAGCTTTAGTTGCCTCAACTATGGATCTATTCTTCCTTTCTGCAACTCAGTTTTGCTGTGGATTCTAAGGAACACAAAACTCCCTCTTAATCCCCACTTTGATACAAAAGTTATGGAAGCCTCCAGAGGTGTATTCTCCTCTATTATCAGATCTTAGAACTTTGATTCTCTTTCCGGTCAAATTCTCTACTTGAGCCTTAAATTATTTGAATTTCTCAAGTACTTCAAATTCCTCAGTCTTTAAGAAATAAATCCAAGTCTTTCTAGAGTAGTCATCAATACAAATTACATAATACCAAAAACCACTCAAAGATGCAACAGACATTGTACCACACAAATCAGAATGAACAAGATCTAGAATACATTTTGATCTACTTCCACTACTATGAAAAGGACCTTTAGTATTCTTACCCAATGCACATCCTCTGCAAGTACCATCATGCTCCTAACTAAGTTTTGGAAGGCCAGTGACCATCTTCTCCATGGATAGAAGAGCTCTCAAATGGAGGTGAACAAGTCTTCTATGCCAAAGCTCGCCTGAACTGGTGGAATCATGCAACAATGACTACATTGGACAAATGGAAAGTCTATAAAAACTCTCTTGTCGAACACCAATCACTCGGGCTGTCTTGATGCTAGAGTTCTTCGGCCAAGCAAGAACTTTTCCCTCAGAAAATGCAACTTGATATCCTTTGTCCTCCAAAGCCAATATTCATACAAGGTTCCTCTTGATCCCTGGTAGGAACAAGACATCACTCAAATGAAGAGAGATGTCGAAATCTAGGTGAAGAGAGGAAGCTCCAGCACCTTTCACTGAATAGCAAGCATCGTCTCCTCTCCAATTTTTACTTGAATGTTGGTTTCTCTCTCCACCAAATCTGAAAGATGCTCTCTAAATCCGGTAATGTGTCGAGAAGCACCACTATCAATCAACCATGTGCTGCTATCGGTTGGGACATTGCTTGATAGGGCTGAGATAAATAGAAATCCACTTGAGTTATCTCTTGATTCCTTTTGAGGAGAGACATCACCCACATCCGCAGTAGAAGCATGTTGCTTTGGTCTTGTTGTGCAATCTCTAGCATCGTGACCAAACTTGTCACATCTAAAGCACTCTATATGGGAGAGATCCTTTTTCTTCTCTGATTGAGGAGCAGCATCCAATTTCCTATCTCTATTCCTCTTGAAGTTACCTTTACTCCCTTCTCTTCCTTTCCTCTTTGATGTTTGAGCAGCAAGTACATGATTGTCTTCATTGTGAGAACTTCATTCGTTACCCCTTGTTGCCAAACTTGATTCCTCTTGAATGCAATATGCTCTAACACGATCAAACTTAGGTAGCTTAGATCTTCCACTAATACCTTGGATAAAAGGCTCCCAAGATTGAGGAATACCATTAAGTGCCAACATGACTAAGTCTCGATCATCAATTATGTCTCCAATGGCATAGAGTTGATCCTTCAACTTAGTAATTTTCATAAATAAAGAGATGATTGAATCTCCTTTCACCATCTTGATGTAATGAAGTCGTTGCCTCAATGCAAGAGCTTTGCTGGTGTAATTGATCTCATATAATCCCTCCAAAGTCTCGAACATCTCTCTAGTTGTATTCTACTTGGAGATAATAGGCACAAGGTGATCCTTGACTCAATCAATCAATATCTTCTTGGCCTTTGTGCCATTCTTCCTCCATTGTGTCTTCTCAATCTCATCGGAAGGTTTAGGTACCTCACTCTCCACGAACTCAAGAATGTCGTTTTCTTCCAATGCAATGAAAACTCTAAACTTCCAAGAGGTGAAGTTAGAGGCACCATCGAGTCTATCTTCAACCTTGAGTCCGTTCACCATTTTCGTAGATAAGATAGACACACAAAGATGAGAATAAGAAAGGAGGATAATGCTGCTTGTATAAATCTCATCACGATCTTGCTTAAACCCGCTCTAATACCATGTTAGTTTTAGGATCAGAAATTAAATAAGCAGATAAAGAACAATTTCACACAATTTCACACCGCATATACCCTGGGAAAACCCTCCTTCTTGAGGTAGAAAAACCCAACAACAATATATCACTTATATATTGATAAAATATCAGCAATTTGTTTACAATATGGCCAACCACAAGGCCGATAATAACGCCACACACAAGGCCGAAATGGAATAAATAATAATGACACCCAACTCTATGAGTATCGAACCTCTTCTTGACTGGAACTGTTGTATGTATATCTTGACTTCTTGCAGATGCAAACTCGAACAAGGATGATATGAATTGATTGAGCAATTAATGAAGATCACCCTCTATATATACATGATGAGGCGCCCTTTCAAAAATGGTCACAGGCTTTCAAGAAGAGTCAGCCTTGTTAGTTAATCAAGGCATCATTTCACAAAAGGTCGGCCCCATTTGAAATGAAGAATATAAATATTAATTACAAATGAAAGTGACTTTTCATAAATCTGCTCCAATAAATAAATAGCCAATGGCTATATTTCATTTATTGTTTGATAATTAAATCACTGTTGTAAGTATAAGGCTCGTGGCTATAACATGAACACCTTAGGTCTTCATTTGGGCATTATTGGATAAATTTCAATTATATTTTTTGCAGATCTAAGTTTGCAGCAGTATTATATCAACATATTGCAACAGATCAGGGGCAGCCATAAGCAATACAGGCCTTCGCAAGGCCTTGGCAACTCATTTTACACCTTACCTCAGCTGCTACGTCATTTCAAGATCACAGGCTTCAAACCCTAGGTGCTACGAAGGGTTTCAGGCCAATTATTGGATCTGATTTGCATACTCAATTAGCTGAAAATTCAGATCAGACCCTGGGGCAGATTTGTGAAGCTGGGAAGCTGAAAGGGGGTTGCCTTTGCTGTTGAAGTTTCTATCAGATTGTTATATGTAGACTGATGGTATGTACAATGACATTTGAGCCAATAAATTCATCATTATTGCTCTCCATTTAAATTGTATGGTTTATTTAAGTTTAGCAGCAATTTCCTTCCTTCTAGTTTACAATATTAGCGCATATATCAACATTCGGCAAAAACACAAAAAAAAACATAAAAATGCAAAAACAAAACGAAAACAAAACCCTTCCTATTCGCTAGTCAAAGAATTTGATAAGACAAACCTCAGAAAATCAGATCAGATTTCGATTGGCGATCTTTCAGTGGTATGAGAGCTTGGATCTTGCCAGCCTATTGGGTGCATTCAAAGTTGTGTGTACTTCTCTTTGGTTTAGTTTTCAGCCGAGCAGCATGACGAGTCACCATGGAAAAGTTGCATAGGGATACACAGGTGTAGAAAGAGTTAGAAGAGTCAGAACATAAGTTCAACCGCAAATTACAGCGATTGAATGATACAATTTCAAATAAATTTGGGCACTCTAGTGGACCATCTCCATCTATTGGAACAAGTAAGAGTCCTCATGTTTCACCAACAAATAAAGCAATTATGGCCAGCTACGACAAGTATCACCCTCTTCCTCAAACGATACAAGACATACTTTCTTTCACACAATTCTTGGATATACTGGATGAGGATGAAGATGACTTGATCTTTTCAAGTCCATATCAACAACGAAAAAGTTAAGAAATATCAAAAAATAGGAGAGAAACCATTGGGAAAAGTGAAGAGCTTAATGTGCAAGAACAAGGAACAATAGAAGAATCACTTGTTTGTAGTTTGCAGCCTACAAATAATCACAATGAATGCGAAAATCAGTCATCAAGTGCGAGTCTGAAAGAAGAAATATCTTTGGATCAAGTGGAGATTCATATATCACCATTGAGTCAACATGTTGATCACAAAGTGGAAGAGGTTACAATCATGGATCAGCCCATTGGATATGTTGAAAACACGACACCAGGGTATGACACCTATTCTGATTTTTGCAACAGCAGTTCTAATCATGAGGTAGCATCCTTTTCACATGAAGGTAATGATGTTGTTGAGTCTTCCTATGATGGTACTCAAGTTGAGAGTGTTACACATAAGATAGATATTGTGGATTCAAGCCACAAAGGTCCTGATTTCGTTCACCATACTGTGAAAGATGTTTAAAGGACACAAGGGTTGTGTGATGGGTGGTCACTAAGAGCCAAAAAAGCCAAGATGCTTGCTGCCTACGCAAGACAACACTTGCAAGAGATCAAGGAAAGATGCAAATCAGCTTGATAATGCAAGAAGACAAAGAGAGTCATACAGTAGGTCCTCATTTCTTCCAAGGGAAAAATGTGTAGATCATGAACATACTGTTGTACCCAAACCAAATATTTTGCTTCATTAATGCATTTTGATTAAAAAGAGTCTAAATCTTGTTAAAATGATGTCAAAGTACAATCTTTGGGTAAGTCAAGTGTAAATTTTGAGTCAGAATGGTGTTCACAAGAAGATACTAGTGAAATTTGAGGAAATTTCTAGCAGAAAGCAAATTTGCATCCCTGTAGCTCAGGGGCGCCCTTCAATATGATGGTCTAGATTCAGTGCTTTTTGGTTGCAGATACATTCATCTCTTCAGAATTCAGTCAACTTTCTGACAAGCAATCAAGCGAGGTTATCCGAGTTGCAGAACTCTGGCAATCGAAGACGGAAGCAAAAGGTACAAAGAGGTTTCACATCACAGAGGTTGTCAAAATTGTAGTTTATGCGCTCCTATAGCCCAGGGGCGCCCTTGAATTCGACCCCTCAAATGGATGAATTTTGTTGGCGTTTAAATTAGCACCTCTGGAGTGCTGATTGTAAACGTTCAGCTATTTCAAATGTTTTGCAACACTTCTTCGTTATTTAAAGAGGAGAAGTCCCTCTCTGCTGGGAGCAATGCGTAGGGAAGGGAAATGTTTAACTAAGTTCCTATCTTTTTATGCTTCAGCGGCAGGACACAAGGGTGCACAAACACAATGCGCCGTAGCTAAGCTTTTCTCTGGTTTCTGCAGATCTTAACTACGACTAACTAGCTTCTATCTATCCAATACCTTCAAGATGAACAGAGCATGAGGGTAAAGGAGCGGGAATGGGATGGTTGGATCACTTGAATTCGCCGTCTCCAGAGGATATGACCGAGGCTCTGAACTCTCGGGTATACACCGGGATAAGGTTGGTACAAGCAAACACTCTGCACGGTAAACTAGATCTGAGATCTGCCAAGGAGGAGGGACTCCTATCCGAGGTATGAGCTTAAGAAATAGCTTACTAGAAACAACAAAATCACGATGCCTTGGCCAACGAGCTTGCTAAGGAGGAGGGACTCCTATCCGAAGTATAGCTTGGAAGTCAATACATTAAACAACATCAAACGACAACTGTCAATAACAAATATCCAAGGAGGAGGGACTCCTATCCGAGGAGGGAAATGAGACAACAAGCTATTAAACACAGGACGTAGACATAACTCAAATAAGATGATCAAAATGCAAGCGCCTTCTGATATTCTTCTTCAATGCTTTATCAACGAACTACAAAAGTTGGGAAAGCAAAGGCACGAAATCATGCACAATTACAATCATCCAACGAACTCTCATCCAAGAGTGAACAAATATTCGCTTTCAAAGTGTTGGCAACAATGGCGCAGCAATTTTGCATAGCAAGTAAAGGTTAAACAAATAATGAGCCCAAGGCTCTTATTTATAGAACTCAAAGGAGTGGGCAACCCCAAAATCTCCTTGAGTTAACAATGAGTTCTTGCCAATCAATTAGCAAGATTTATTCCTAAATAGGGGGAACAAGCAGTTAACTGGAAAGCTACTTCAGTTAACTGAAAGTCAACAAAGAGTCAACTGGAAACTACTTCAGTTGACTGAAAGCAAACTAAAGGTGAACTTAAATGTAAAGTCTCCCTCCAAAATAGACATCCACATTTAGTGGAGATCTAAGATCCACAAATCGTGGAAGTCAATTAGACATCCTTAATTAGTGGGATCTGACAATGCATGATTTAAGGAAAGTGGAGTTAAACTTGGAAAGAAGCATCAAGTTAACTCCAACTACATTTAATAGCATCTCGAGTTGACTTGGAAAGAAGCATCAAGTCAACTCAAGTCTCATGAATGCCACTTGGAGTGTGTATGGCGTCCTTTCTGGTGCATTTATAGCTCGCCATTAATCAACAGTGTCTCAATCCATTGATTGACCTCATCAGCTTCTGGGGAGTTAATGCTCCGTAGGATGATGACGTGGCGTCGGAGCATGACCTCACCCGTTGTGAGCTGATTTCCGAAGTCAATGCATTGAGATGCTGCCTCTTCTAACTTGGTCGATAAAGCTGCTACCTTAGCCAGCTTACAACCCTCTGGATCGTCAAGAAAGGTGCTGCGGATGACATCCCTGAACTGGTTCTGTACAGTCACCAACTCGACGTATTCTCCTCCCTCACGCTGATATTCCATGCAAGGGAAAGATATTACCAACATTCTTGCGAAGTTGATAATAGTGGCAACCACCCTTCTGTAATCAATCAACTCTACTGAATGAGCGTCGTAGGCTTTCACCTTGTACGCCAATTGTTCCTTCCAAGCAAACAGATGTTGCTTGTTTTCCTCAGAGTATACTGATTGATAAGCTAATTGCAAATCTGCAATTGTACTTTCGTCTTCAAGCCTCTTTTCTGCAATCTTCTGTTCTGACTGCTGGATCTCCACACGAAGTTCATGTGCTCTATCCCGTAACTGGTATAGGTTTGCCAGTACGCATCTACCCTTGAGAACAAACTCTTCCACCTGATTTCTCAAGTGTTTGCCGAATGTTAACAATTGCCGATGATTTTGTTCGGCGGGGAGATCTAGTAGTCCTGCTGGTAGGGCTGAGACGTTGGGTGTGCCATGTATCAAGCTGGTGATGTAAGACCTCAGTTTCTGATTTTCAGCCTTTAAGGCTGCCTTTTCTTTACCATCCTTGGCCATCCTTTCTTGTGCGCTCACCGAAGCTATTCCGAGAAGGTCCGCCTCCACCTGTCGTGTAGTCTTCCCGAGGTTAAGTTGAGACAAAGTGTAGTCCTCTACTTGAACCTCGTGTATGCTTTTCTCTACTGGTGGAGCGGCAGTCTCTATAATGATCTCACAATCTGCATTCCTTTCTATGTGAACTTGCTTCTTTAACTTCTTCGCCGACGTGTCTTGTGGGACGTGGTCGAATTCGGTAAAGTCAAGCTCATATGAGGGTTTTTCCCTCTTCCTTCCTAGGAAACCTTCGAGCCAAATAGAATCTCGGCGAACTTCACTAGGAGGGACGTGAGGCCCTTGAACGCTAGATGTGTGAGACTGTGCTGGAGCAATGTCTCTCGGTGGCGAATCCAAGTCGATGAGGACCTGTGTTCGCTGTGATACTGGTGATGTTGGCGGCTCTGCTTCCATAACAGGCACCGTTTCTGCTGCTGCTTCTACTGTTGCTACCTCTGCCATTGGCTCAGCCACTGGTTCTTCAACAACTACTGCTGCTGGTTCTCCTGTGATAACTTCGGCTGAATCAGGGGTAGCAGTCTCTACTCTTTGTTCTGGGGCAGCAATACCCGTGATTATTTCAGGACTATGTGTGGCTTTCTCCACTGGTGTCCTCTGTGTTCTAGGTTTTGACATCCTCATCCCTTGGGGAGGATTGCACCATTGCTTTTGTCTAGGTTTCCTTCTTGAAGTGGAAGGTGGTGTAGACTGAACCTGTGGCGGCTCTGTTCTGTGAGGTATCACCTTCCTTGATTTCTTGCTGTCGAGATAGAGTTGGCTATTTCTAACCACTCTACTCGTTCTTTCTTCTATAGATGTATCCTCTTTGGCATACCAATCCACTCTCGGGAGCGGTTGGGAGTCAACTGAATCTGCGAAGAATGTGGGGAGAATGACTTCCCCTTCATCATCTGACAGGCCCTCAATGTCTGCTGACATGAAATCAGCAATCTGTGGGAGTCTGAATCTGCTGTAGTTCCTTCTTCGCACTTCATACTCGTCTTTACAATTCACCCAATAATCTTCCATAGAAGACTTATGTGACGAGTGTTGCTCAAGGTGTGCTGCATAGAGTCCTCTGGGATCATAGGATCTTCTATCAATGAGATATTTGAGGTTAAACCTCCTTGTTTCTTGACCCATCATCTTTGCATCTGCCGCGGATTCACATCTATATAGTCCCATTTCAACGGGAAAGTTAACAGCTGTCTTCCTCTTCAAGCGCAAGTGGACATGAACCTCGGACAACTGTCTCAGGAACTCCATGAAAACTACCCTATCTGAAGGGTGTCTTGGTAGCATGGCGGGGTGGCCAATGTAGCCATACACGCGTATGTAGGAGAATGTAGGAAATTGGATAAACCAATCTGCCCAATCCGCCATTGCCTCTCTGGCTGTCTGTGAAATACGCACGTGCATCTCATGGTTAAGCTCACGAACTATGTGCATGGTGAAGTGATCACTTGTCTTCTTGAAGTGTCTTTCCGCTTGAGTAAACTCAAGGCGTGTGAAAAACTCGTGAACCTTCTGCACACCTAAGGTTCCCACATTGTTCAATAACCTGAAATCGCCTTGGAAGGCTATCAAGTATACCAGGTAGGAGCACATGTGGAACCTATGAGCTTCCAGATACCCAGTGATTTGTCGGTGGAGTGTGTCACTGATCAAAGTGGCCCAGTCATAGTATTCCCTCCTGCCAATGATTTTAGCGATGACATAGTACATCCATGGCTGGAATTGACGACCATCTTCTTCTCCAGTGACTCTGTTGAGTAGAGTGATTAACACTGCGTACTCGTCTTTACATTCTCCTCGCCCCAACAACTTAGGCAAGCTTGCCTTTGTCACTTTCAGCCATTTTTCGGCCATTATCCTTTGACATTTGTCCTTAGCCGTCTCAAAAGCTTTCTCACATTCCGTCAATGATATGACTTTGCTGTTAGGATGTGAGGGAATATCAAAACATCTTTCGATATCCTGAGGCTTTAAACTGCAAACAATTCTTCCATCTGCTGCTCTGATTTCTCTGGTGGTAGGGTTGTAATGCTTGATACAAGCGATTACGAGCTCTACGCTTTGTAGTGTGATGGGAATTGATGCGGCTTGCAGCAATCCGGATTCTTCGATATTCTGCAATGTTATTTGATTCATGCCTTCTAACTGCTCCAAATCGACCACTGGATTTACTTGGTGTAGATTTGTGTCAACTGTTTTCAGGTAATCATGGAGTAAGACCGTCTTGGTCTCGTATTGCACCTGGGAGTACTGCATCCTGAAAAACTTGAAGATTGACTGTAAGCTTGACCTAGTTCAGATGATTTTCGGAAACCCTTAAAAATAGCGCCCTGCCGAGAAGTATTTTTCCGGAAAAAATCTGGCACATGGGTTTTGTTCGTGCTTCAATGCTGAACAAACCCAGTTCCTCAGAATTTGGATTCTGAAACTTTTTCGGAAAAACCCCCAAAAATAGGGGCAGCAAGTTTGCTGATTTTGTAAAATTTGTTGAGATGGGTTTCTCTGGAAAATGATGCTGAATCTACCCAGTTGATCTGATCTGATGTAGCCTGTTGCTTTTTCTGTCAGATGCAAGAAAACCTAAGACAAGAAGAGAGGAAAAAGACAGAAGATGGATTGGAAGTTTTATCTGATCTTCTTGAAAAAATCTGTCTCTGGTCCAATCCTCAAAAATAGCAACCCTTTCCTGCTTCAGATCTGCAATAAAAATGAAGAACGGACGAAAACCTCTTTCAGATCTTCAATGGCGTCCTTTGAGAGCTTTGTGGCTGTTTTTTGTCTTTCAACCTGCAATGAAATAATGAAATGGACGCCTTCACCTTGAATATATATGTTTGGGCTTCAGATCCACAAATTTGGGGACCTAACACAAGCTCAAAAGGTGATTTGAGTTTGATCTGAAGTTAAAAAGGTGATTTCCACCAATCGTGGAGCGTTTTAGCCAACTTTAACTCAAAAAGCTTTTGACTTTAGTCAACAAATGACCTTTGACCTTTTTTAGGCGTCCCTTTTCATATTTTGCAAGTTTTTTGGTATTTTCTCTCCTGAAAACCCCCTGTTTGATCCTGAATCTGGCGTTGCCTGTTGATCTTGAGACGTCACGGACACATTCACTGCGGAGCTGAATCCATACTGGAAAGAAGTGCCTGGGAGACTGAATGATAAAAAGCTGAGTTAAGGGCTCCAAAAGACTGGGCGCCTTTCCCAAGAAAGGGCGCTTTTGCCAATGCCTTAGTGATTTTTCAGTCTTCGTTCTTCAGCTTATTTGAAATGACCTCTCGTGCCTTGAACTGGATTTCTCGTTGATCGGAGAGTCAGATGTTTCCACATGACGTTTCATCAGGTACCCAGCTCTGTTCTGCTAAGAATGACTGTCTTCGGGAAATCTGGATCTCAAATTAGGGTTCCTTTATCCAAGGGCGCCCCTCCTTGAAAAGGGCGCTTTTGCCTTTTAGCTTGATTATTTTCGTCTGACAAGTTGCCTACTTTGATCCAGATTATCCGTTGACTGCTCTGTCAGGTATTGATGCTTGCAGTTGCGTTTCCGAGATTTGCTTGAGCTGAGAAGGTCATCAAAGGAAGCCCTTTGTCATTGGTCAGCATCTGGAAGTCCAAAAGAAAGGGCGCCTTTGCTTTGAAAAGGCTCTTTTTCTTGCAACTTTGTCGTTAACTGTGGTTTCCTGATCAATTCCTCAACTGCCTCTTTTTGCTTCGTCAGCAGTTGCTAGTGATCTATTCATCGGATGATCTGGATGTTTGTTTCACTGTCGAGCCAGCACTCAAACGTCAAGAATGACTGCTTTGGATGATCATACTGACTGCATTTGACCCTCAAAGATCATGGGCGCCTGCTTGAAAAAGGCGCCTTTTCAACATGTGAGCAATCTCCCCTTCGTAACATCTCCAGAGTTAGTCAAATTTTGACCTTTTTCGTTTTCAGGAATCTCCTTCGTCAAACAGCATCTTTTTCGACCTTTTCCGCCATGGTTGTGTCGTTGAAGCTTTTGAAGCTTAGCTTTCAGCACCTGGTACTGGCCAATCTGCCATTAATGGCTGTGGAGCTCCTAACTTCGTTCCTGAAAAAGAGAAATAGACCCACCAGAGTAAAACGTGTCTTTTGATGATTCTGACTTGACCAATGTGATCGTGAAGCCTTTTAAGCCTATCAAAATCATTTTCGATCATTTCTGGGAAGGTCCTATTTTCGGGGGATTTCCCTGAAAATAGGGGAAAAAACCCTAATTTTCAATTTTTCAGAATTTTGTACATGTGTTCCTTGACAGAAACCCACCAAGATTCTATGATTGGTTTGACCTAAAACAGACCTTTCATGGCATTTTAACAAGATTTAGCTCAATTTACGCAGAATGCCAAAAAATTTATTTGGGGTACAACAAATTTGCAGTACCCATTTCCCAGAGATCTTTTCTGATTCAGTCTGGCTTCACAATGCATCCGTTCGCAAGATCATCAAACATGCTGAGTGACCGTGACAGTAGTTCCAGTGAGCACGTAAAACGGAGGGTGGATAAACATGAAAATTTCAACCTGTTCCTCTATAGGCTAGGGGCGCCCAATCTTTAGGCCTGTTAGATGGGGTTTTTAGCAGTCAATATCTTCACGAGACTTGTGTGGGATCCTCCTAGCTATCCAATGAATCCAGCCGTCAGCCCTCAAGATTTGTCAAACACCCATACATGAAGGGTCAGTGGAGATCACTAGAAAATACAGATAACCAGAAAAATGGCTATGGAAATTACACTCCCTTAAAAAAGGCGCCCTTCTTTTTGAGGTCTTAGAAGCAGATTTCTCACTTCATCACCTCCAGAAATATCTCTTCCCAATGCTTCTAGCTACGCAAAGAGATTGACAGTGCACGCATCGGAGCACTCCAGCTCCTCGTATCAAGGGTCAAAGTAGAGCGTTTGTGCTAAAAATTGCAAGTTGCAAAATCATTCTCAAAATGGTAATTGCACTATTGCAGGCTAGGGGCGCCCTTGCTTTTGGGGTCCTTAACTCAGCTTTCAAATGCCTTACATACAGTCGTTAGTTGTGAAATTCTTCTAGTTACATGATGGATCCATCACCCAGTCGATGGGAGCCATCGTTCATTGGCAGCGGCAGTTTGAAACGTCAAATGGCAAATTAGAGAAATGGTTGTCTGGAGACCTGTACATCAATTTAATAAAAGGTGACTTTTATTTTGAGGTGTTAAACATGGTTTTTAGTAGTTACAGCTCCCAGCAGACACTTCATCTTGGTTCTATTGGCTTCGCGGTGCATATCTCAACTCAATCCCAGCATCAATCAAGCACTCATAAAACAGAGCTCAACAGGGGCAATCAGAAATTTTCAGTGAGCTATAAAATACGAAGTTAACGAAAAATCTCATAACTGTTACTAGGGGACACCTGGAGAGTCAAATTTGGACTTTTCAGAATCAGTAGAATTTTCTAAGTGCACCCGGATGCAAAGATTTCAGTTAACTCATTAAAATAATATTAAATTTCAGTCTTTTGCATGCCAGCTTTAAAAAGGTGATTTTGCTCAATATTCTAATATTGGCGCCTTTTTAATGTTGAATTGCAAATTCGCATGTAACGGTGAACTGAATATTTTAATATTTTTATTCTTTCGAGACTCCGAGTCAGTGACAGTTGAACTAAGTGGGGTCCAATCAGAAGATTTCTTTTGAAATTAGGGTTTTATTCTTGCAGTTGGTGCCTTTGAGCAAAGAATTCTTCTATTTGTTCAAGATGGCATCCATTTTTTTTTTCACACAAATTAATGAAGAAGTGAATTTTCTCATTTGGGTGAGCAAATTCTTCAGAAATTAGTATTCAAAGGAATCTCAGATATTATTTTATAGATTTCCTTGCAAGTACAAGTCCAGTATAATCAACAAACTTCAAGACAAGATGGCGATTTTAGCAGAAGTAAAAATCTTCTCGTATATTTTATAGATTTCCCTCTTAAATTCTTCTATTCTCGTCTTAGGTTTTCTTTGCTTGTCCAAGATTCAGAGACTTTTCACAAATCTAATCATCTGGGTTGGTTGTGCATGACTTCCTCTACAAAACCCATGTGTTAGAATTTTTCAAGAAAATTTACTCCTGAGCTTCAATTCTCGAGACTTTGATTTTCTCAACTAAAATTCCTTTGCATGGTAGAGTAAAAGTCAATATTTTTCGAATTTGACGTTGTGGGTTGTCCTAGAATCATCTTCTGGACAAAACCCATATTTCAGATCTTCTCGGAAAAATTGACCCCTACAGCCCTTGCTGGCCCCAGCTTCTTTTTTCAGAAAAGTTTTTGCATGTCAAGCTAAATCATGTTTTTTCGCAATTCTGACATTGTGCGTTGTCTTAGAATTATATTTTGCACAAAACCCACTTCTCAAAATTTTTAGTGAAAATTGCCCCCGGACAGGGTATTTTTAGCCTCATCAGGAGTCATTTTAGCTTTCTGGAGAAAGTTGTCAGAACATAGCTGTGTTTATAGTCAACAGGCGAGTTTTTCAGAATTCAATTCACGTAGACTAAATTCAAGACCAAATCAGTCTTAATTCATGATTTCGTTAGAAAAGTTGACACCGATTTGTATCAAGCGCATCCGGAGAGTTGACAGGCGTAGTCACTCAAGTCCACATGGTTTCATCCCCCGTATAGTTGATTGTCTTCCAAGGCCGGATTAGAGGGTTGATACAGTTAGAATTTTGTGTGTAGCAAGTTCATTTGCATTTCTCACAATTAGACGATTCGCAGTCAAACTTCGTGGTTTCATCATGCAACACTCTTCCATAGGAAAAGGCGTGAAAAATGTGAGAAGCATCAAAAGCGTAAAGCTACAGAAGAAACAATGGCCATCACTTCAATTACGGAGCCACCAAAGTTACTAGTCAGTGAAATGCTAGTTTAAGTGTGCGGAGATTTCAAGGATTGCTTGAGTTGCTGACAAGCAATGAATTGACAATTGAGACATGTGACGACCTCCTGATAGTGATGCAATCAACAACCTCTTGGAGGGGTTACTTACTCGAGATCACGACCAGTAGACTCCAGCTTCCACCTTTCAGGATAGACATCAGACACAACAGTTAACTCGACGCTTCTTTCCGAATTAACTCGTCGTTCCACATCTCATGCATGTTTGTCTTGGAAACATCTTTGTACAGTTGGAGTTTTCATTTAGGGTTTTCGATAACAAATGGTAGTTTTCCAGTTAACTTGCTTTCAATGAGGACGTGCATGCTTTCAATAAGGACGTGCATGCTTGCACATTTGTCCATTTAGATTAGATGTTTCGGTTAACTGATGGTAGCTTTCCAATTAACTGTATAGTTTCCTTTATTAGGGTTTAGCAATAAAATCTTGCATGCTTGAAAGACTGTAGTTGACTCAAGGTGATTTTCGGGTTCCCTACACCTTTTGATGTCTATAAATCAGAGCTCTTTGCTCATTTGTAATTAACTTTTGCACGTGATAGTAATATATGTTGTGCCAGATTTGCCTGTAATATTGTTATTCTGTATCTATTCGCTTTGGTTGGGTGATCATTGTTTGATGTTCTTGTGTTTATAAGTTTTGTTTCATATCTACACATCGGATAGTTGTCATGACCTCCTTGGGAATTTAGAATTAAGGCTTATCATTTGTTGTTATAGTGTTAATGAGCTTTGTTTCATGACTACACCTCGGATAGGTGTCGTCACCTCCTTGGGAATTCAGAAGTAGAGTTCATCGTTTGATGTCATCGCTAATAACAATTCTTTCAGCCTACGCCTCGAATAGGAGTTGTCACCTCCTTGGAAATCCTGTCTTAGAGGTTATCGTATAAATCATTCCCGCTCTGTTTCTTCATGCTCTAATTTCTTGAGGAGATTGGATAGTATAAACTAGTTAGTTTTGAGTTGTAGTTCAGATTTGCGAAACTAGAAAATCCTCGGCTGCAATGTTCAAAGTTTCTTCAAAAACCTTGTGCCTCTTTCAGCTGAGACAAAAAGATGGGAATTAGTTTAGTTTACTTTTTCAAGCATTTGTCTGCACAACGAGGGAGCTTCCCCTCCTAATGTGAAAAGCACTCATCACGCAGTGTGCACAGTTGTTCGTACCAACTAGCACTTCAGAGGTGCTAATTGTTATGCCAACGCATACAAGGGAAGAGCTTCATGAGGTAAGCCCACAAAAAGAGCATGTTGAGTTGTGTAAAGTAGAAAGGAGGATCCAGACTGATTCTGAGAAGGATGTTATGGAGGAGCCTTTGGCTAAAAACTTGATCTTGACCTCTGAATTCATGGGAGCCTTTTCCTTCGAGGGGCTCCGAACTTTCACAGTGTTAGCCATTTTTCTGATCTTCAATTTCTTCATTAACTCCTCTTCTACAGATGATCTCGTCGAATTTGGAGCTTCAGGCGTCGGATCGACTGACGGTTGTGCTCATCGCGAAGCTGACGAAGAATGAGAAGGGGTCTTCTGGAAGAGATTTTGTTGGAAAGTGAAATTTGACCCTTCAAAAGTTTGGGCGCCCATCTTGGCTGGGGGCGCCCATGTTCACCAGACTTAGTCATTTTTACACTTTTTTTATGTCTGCTTCTAAACCTTGGTTTTTAGCCTTTGTCGAACCCTCTGTTTGGTGCTTCAGATCTAGTGACTGCGACATCCGATTGACGTGCTGAATATCTCATTGGAAAGCTGGATCAATTGTGAAGAGATCTCGTTAGACACTCGTCTGCAAATTCATCTGTTGGGACCCCTGAAAACTTGGGCGCCCTTCTTCACCAGGGGCGCCCACTTCCTCCAGACTTAGCCATTTTTACTGATTTTCATCTTCGAGTCTGAAACCTTCATTCTGTACCTTCGTCTTCAATCTGAATCTGCACGATGTTAAACAGTCGGACGTGCTGACAAAGACAAGCATCGCGAAGCTGGCAAGATACTGAAAAGATCAAACATATTCTTGAACCCTAAAAGCTGAATTAGGCCCTTCAAAAAGCTGGGCGCCCTTCTTTACCAAGGGCGCCCAAAATCTGAACACTTAGTCAAATTTTGATATTTTCAACTTTTCCTCGTTCTGACTTCAGTTTGGATTCCCTCGTTCGGCGCTGAATTCCGGATGACTGAGTAATCTGATAACTGCACCGCTGAATTCGTTGCGAAGCTGACAGAGAACTGAACAACATTGACTGGAGGCGCAAACCCTAATTCTGACATTTGGTGCCCTAAAAAGATGGGCGCCCTTTTTCACCTGGGGCGCCCAAGTTTGGCAGTGTTAGAAAATTTTCATCATTTTTCATCTTCTTCTTCATTCTCCGTGCATGTTCATCATTTCATCTTCTGTTGAACGCCTGAGTGTTGATTTTGACGCCTGGCAGCCGAATGACCTCCATTGATGACCTCGGAGCTCCAGATACGCTTCTAAAAAAGCAGAATAGACCCACAAGGGCAAAACTGACTATTTTGAGATTCTGACTGCACCAGCCTCATATGGGCGTATTTTGAGCCAATCAAAATCAGTTTGGACCCTGTTGGACCAACTTTCTATTTTTAGAAACTTTCTATTTTTTAGAAAAAATTTCCAATATCCATTTCGAAAGAAACCCAGAAAAACCCAGAAAACGTTACTATTTCAAGAAAATTTCTAAAAATAGCAGTTTTCCTAAATTTTAGGGATGAAAAACTGAGATCTGGGTTTTGTAGGTTAAGTTGTTCTTAGCAAACCCAGATCGTCAGAAATTGAAAATTTTGCGTTTTAACCCCTCATGTAAGACATGCACACCCAAATTTCAACCTTTTTGACTGATTTGACAAGACTTTTACTCATTTCTTCAAAATGTCTAAGTGTAACAAAAATTTTAATTTTTGGGTACAACATTTTGTGTGTGTCTAATTCATTGCATAATTCAGAAAATCAGTCACTTATAACAGCTACTTCTATAAAGAAAAATGCTAATACAAGAAGTGTAAAAATTGAACAAAATGATGAACATTCCTTGTGTTCAGGATCATGAAATTACTTCAATGGAGCCAGACAAAGGTTTTGATTTTCAGTATGGAGACAAACACTATCTATTCCCACTTGAGAATGAAATGACAAGTTTAGAATGCAAGCAGTCTGATTTTGAATATCATAGCATCCAAGATGAAGGTTCCGTTGAGCCACTTCCATCTCTAATCACTTGGGAAAAGCCTGAGACGAATCAAAACTCAATGTTCTTTGATGACTACAATGCATGCATAGAAAAGGATCCCAAAGGTCTGATATGGGATAGTGATATTCTTCTTCCTCATTCTTATGAAATTGCTACCCTTACACATAGAAAAACATGTGAAGAAAAGTCAATAAGTGTTGGTACACAAGATGCGCGCACTGGTCATGGTAATTTATATGATGCATCTTATTATAAGACTGATTTCAGACACTTTGGAGCAGCTGATATAGAACAGTCCCAAAAGTTCAATAAAGGATGGTTAGAAAAGGAAAAGCGAGCTAAGATGTTGGCTCAACAAGCTAAACTTCATCTTCAACAAATTCATGACATTCACCACTCCATAGATGATGATGAGCAAAGGTTGGTCAATTCAGAAAATTCAGTTGTTGTTGATCATTTTCACGATTATGATGAAGATTCTTTTGATGACACTCTTAGTGGATCGGCCACTCAAGGGTTGTCTTTGATGGGTGTTAATGGTATCCATAATTCCTCTTTGGTTATGTCACCAATATCTTATGATATGGCAGCAATATATTCGTTCGTAGGTGACTTCATTTTATTTGGTACTTCACAGATTAGTGGCTTTCCTACTTGGGTTTCCATTGCACTTCCAGATTTAACATGGTCTACATCAGCTTTTGAGTCTACTGCTTGGGAGTGTGTTGCATGAAGTCTATTGGAGGGACATAAGGTATGAGATGGGTAATTTTGATTTGCTTTGCTTAGATGACAACACCTATGTTGCTGGTCTGAGTTATGATAGCAAGGTTTGGTGGCCATTTCTGTTGGTTTCTTGGCATATGGGAGTTCATTTTCACATTGTCTTGATGTTCTACATCTCATACAGCAGGTTCTATATTTTGATTTGAGAACTGGGTATTCATTTGCTTGGTACATTCTTTCACATGGATTTCAATATGTTGCTTCACGGTTTGTGGTGTTTGGGTATTTTAATCGGAGTGGAGAAGCAGGTTGTTTGGTGTTTGCTTGATGGTTATCTGTGTAACTATGTTTCGGGTCAATAGAAGGCATGGGTGATAAGGTTTTATATGGCTAAGCATTGTTATAATACTACTTACCGCATGTCTATTGCTATGAATCCCTTCTGAGCATTGTATGGTTATGATGCCTTGTCTTTTGTGAACTTAGCGTTGGGTGATAGTAGAGCGCCTAGAGCTCGGGATTGGTTACAGGATGGACAGGATATCCTTAAGGCACTTAAGGATAATATTTGACACACCCAAAATCAGCAGAAGATGTATGCAAATCGACATCGGATTGAGAGGACATTTGAGGTTGGAGACATGGTTTTCTTGCGCCTACAACCTTATTGATAGAGTACCCTTAAGAAGAGTAAGGAAGAAAAACTCAATCCTCAGTTTTATGGTCCATACAAAGTATTAAGGAGGATTGGAGAGGTAGCCTATGAGCTTGAGTTACCTTCCGAAGGTAAGATACACAATGTCTTTAATGTATCTTGCCTAAAGAAGGCTCTTGGACAGCATGTTGTCTCTTCACATGAGTTGCCTCCACTAGATGAGGAGGGTCGATTGGTTTTGATTCCTACTGAGATTTTGGACATAAGGGAGAGGAGGTTGAGGAGCAGAGTGATCAAAGAGTATTTGGTTTGTTGGAGAGACTTGCCATTGGAGGATGCCACGAGGGAAGGAGAGATGATACTTCAGCATCCAGCTTTACAGTTGCTTGGGGGCAAGCAATCCCGGGAAGGGAGGACTGTAATGTCCCTTCCTTAGATAGCTCATTCATAGCGGAGGTTGGCCTACTATTAGGGTTCCCGTAGGTCAGCAGAATGGTTAGGGGACCCTACCAAGGGTTGTGGAGTTTCGTTGGAAGCCTTAAGAACCTTTCAATTTGGAGTTCGGTTTATGAATCCAGAGTTAAAGTGAAATTATTAAGGTTTGCTTTAATGGAATAGTAAAAGGTGAATAGTAACTAAAAATCATAAAGTGAATAGTAACAGAAAATCATAAGGTGAATAGTGAAAAGTGCCCTCATCCTAGCAACTCAAGTTGTTTTTAAAAAGTGGCCCTTTTCTTTGGATGAGGAAAGACTCTCAAAAAATTTATTTTATTGACTTTTATTAAAAAGGTCCATGAGAGGTTATAAAGCAATGTGTTGAGCTCCTTTTTGTTATATGCAGATTAGTGGTATGTACAATGACATTTGAGCAAATAAATTCATCATTATTGCTCTCTATTTAAATTGTATGGTTTATTTAAGTTTTAGCAGCAATTTCCTTCCTTCTAGTTTGCAATATTAGTGCATATATCAACATTCAGCAAAAACAAACAAAAAAAACACAAAAACACAAAAACACAAAAACAAAACAAAAACAAAACCCTTCCTATTCGCTAGTAAAAGACTTTGAGAAGACAAAACTCAGAAAATCAGATCAGATTTGGGTTGGGGATCTTTCAGTGACTTTTGGAAAAGTGTTTACATCTGAGAGAACATCAAATTTTTCTTTTGCGTTGAGGATTTTCAATTTTGTTGAAGTTGTTCTTTCAAGGTGCTCAAAATGTAAGCTGCTGATTTCAGATTTAAACAATGGCACGTTCATGCAATTTCAGACCATTCAAGCACTTGAAAAGGCACCAAACAGTTGGTTTTTCTTACTTTTAGCTAGCATTTGTGGTTTGGGCAGCAAACCACTCTATAATTATAGCTACCCTACTAGAGGTCAAGCAGTTAAAATTGAAAAGGATAGTAGTAATTTTCCTGAAACTATACAAATGGTGCTATGGAATTACAATAATGAGAAACCAATCTCCAGGGCGTTTGCCGATGACTTGCAAAGAAATGTTGTTGTTTGCGTAGGAAGAGTTACGGAGGTTTTCATTGATGGTGAGTTGCAGCAAAGAACATCAAGCAGAAGAAATTACAAACCTCCTAGCTTGGTTTTAGATCCTGGAATTTCATTCATGCTTTAGAATTGATTGGTTGATTGAGACTAGCAATTGCTTGAGGGAAAGCAATTCTGAAGGAGGACTGTAATGTCCCCTACTTTAGCAATATTGTTTTGTGACCTTTTGGCCAATTTCCAATTCTTCTTGGTTTTCGTTGATGGCATTGAGCTTAGTTGGTGTTATGGTTCACAGTGACACTTTCACAAGTGTTTTTAGCCTCTTGGGGTGTTCTCCAAACTTCTTGGAGAGCACGTTTATTTTTAGTAAGTCTCCAAGTTGGAACCTGTCATCATCCCTTAGTCTCATTTATATCTTGACATGATCATGCTTGGATTCCAAATCCTTAGTAGTGCTTTCCACAACTCAAATGGAGTATTTAAAAATACAACCAAATTTATAATGTTAAATGTTAAAATATTTGTTAAAGTGTTATATTTTATTAAAGTGACTTTTTGACTTCAAAAGTCAATGCCTAGGCATAAGGGAGTCTTTTGCATGTAATGAATTATTTAATTCGAAAGAAGCAAAAAAGTGTTTGTTTTTGGGAAAAAGCAAAAAAATGTTTTTTTTGGGAAAAAAAGTGGTCTTTGGGAAAAAGCAAAAAGTACAAAACTCTTTTTTAGAAAAAGCAAAAAAAATGTTTTTTCAGGAAAAGTAGTGAAAAAAGAAAAAAATGTTTTTTAATAAAGGTTACAAAAGGACGTGTTGAGGGCTCATTTTGTATGTATAATATTTCTTACACTGTTATGCTGTCATATTGAACCTGCATGTTCTTCCAAAAATCTTTTGAGAATGAAACCCTCATTTGATTTCTAATTTTGGATTTGAAAGACAATCCCTAGCCAGAGTCAGTGTGATTTCATTTAGGAATCATCATTGCGCTTCAACAGAGTTTTAAATTTTGGGGTTTCATGACGCAGGCATTCGATGTCTTTTAATATGGAGTGATTTTGAAATGTTTGGTCTAACCTTTACAAACTGTGATGAATGTTTGAAGATTTTTGAAGAATTATCTTGCTGGTCCATACCACCTGCAGACCTGGGCGTGATGTTTTGGGCTTGAATCGCCCTCTTTTCTTGGTCTTTTATGTGTTGATTGTTGGAATATGAAGTAATTGTTGATGGTGTTTGATGATTTGAGGTGGACTTTGCAGTATTGAAGGTGTTCTAGGTGAATTTCCTATGGCTGTTTGACCTTCAACAGTGATATATCAAACCTGTAACAGCTCAGTCCAATCATTTCAGACCTACTACAGCACCTGCCAGCAGTTATACTTCGATTTCCAAACTTGTCATGATCATACCAGCATTAATGTTTTAAGGTATACTGATTGATTGTCCTTTTTGGTGATTGTTCATGCTTTTTTGAATTAATTTGGAGGCAATAAATGGCACTGTTATTACCAATTTCAAATTAGCAGCTAACGACTTCATTTCATGATTAAAATGCTTATGCGCCATTGATGTAGTGTTTTGGATGGTCTTACTACCAAAGTCATTCCTTTATTTTATGTAAGAGACCTGTCTGTCTCTAACCTCTAAAACTTTGTTGAATAACTCGGGTTTGTAATTTTTAATTCAATTATTACCAGACGAAAAATATGCATTCAAGCGATTAACAATTTTTGAAGCATAACATGCAATGATATACAGCTGGAAACAAGTTAAATGCTGAAAATGAAGCTTTATTGATATTGCATAAATTTTTTAAAGCTTTACAAAGAAAGATACCCGGAAACAATCTTCTGAACTTGAAAGATGCTGAAACCCTTATTCCAAATCTCTCCTGCAAGACTGAAGCAGTAAATCTGATGAAGCATAAACATTACTTCAAGATGAAGCCAACAGTGAGCACCTTCAGCTGATATTCCACAACCTCAGAATGTTGGTACAATGGAGAGTTTTTGTTCTCCAAAGCCGATACGCTGGCAAAAACCCTAGGGCTCCCTTCTCCAAATGCCAAAGAGAAATCATAAACCAAATATCCAATAATCAATTCTGAATCTCTCCAAATGAGCCCCTTAAGATTCTTTTATACTTTTCCTGCAGGAGCTCATACACTTTTCTCACCAATGTGGGATAAAAGATAATACGTTGATTCCCTCCATTTTGCCTTTTAAAACATTTTAAAAATAAAATGTTTGCACTTTGGAATATTAAAATATATCCTTGAAATTGGCGCCCAAGTAATTAATTAAAATGGCCCCCTTTTTAATGATGAATGGACCCTCAACTCATAAAGTGCAAATATAATGTTATAATATAATATTAAAATATTAATTATTATTAAAGTCACCTTTAATAATAATTAAATGTTATAACTTAGGCAAAACTCCTTATTTCACCAACTCAACTAAATTTGGGAATCAACACTGCCAACATGTGAACTTCAGGTGCCCTGCTATAAATAGAATTGCTTGCTGACTGACTTACTATAAATAGTAAGTATATGAAATTGAATCAACTAATGGCTAAGCTTGAACCCACAAGAGACGCTGAAGGAGAAATTCCTCTGATCATCGCCAAAAGAGACCCTCTAACCAAACATAGTAGCCTACGAGGGCCAGGAATAGGCTAAATCCACCGAACTCTAATGCTCGCAAAATTGGGGACATTACAGTCCGCCCTCCCTGAAACTGCTTGTCCTCAAGCAATCTCTACTGCAAAGGAACCCAACTCCCCGGAAGGCCCAAAAGAAGAACTGTGAAGTGTCCCACACATCTCTAACTGTCTCTCGTAGCATCAACAAAAATACAACTGCGCAAGCTATCCCTGGATCCCAAACCCAGAGTGAAAGTCTGTTGTGTCTATCATCCTCAGGCTTCCACTGCGCTCTACTGCCTCCAACTTCACCATGCTGGGAATGGTGAAGTAACCCAATGGGACCCATCCAATACTCGGTGCCAAAACTGTCACCACCTGGATCCCAATACAATATGAATTCGCATCCATCTGTTATGCGGAGATAAGAACTTATAGAAGCATCTGCTACACCAAATCTCTCCCTGTCCTCTGCTAAACCCTCGTGGATGTGATAACTGACCAAGCCATCATGCCAACTGACCCCATAGTCATCCTATAACCATGTACCCATAAGAAAACTTTGTGACATAGAAGTAGCAAACCCTGTTGGATACATATCAGCATGATGTAAAACTGACAGCTGTCCCTACAAGTAATCCCCCACAAACAGCTGAGTCTGGCGCTTGCAGCCGCTAATCCCATCTTCTGAAGATGGTGAATACCCATCCCACAAAGGATGGTATAACTCCGGAGCCAATCCACACCGATGCATCATCAAATCCTTCGTGTGTGGACTAAAGGAGAAGTGATGAACACTCCTCACTATGCAATCAAGATAAAATGCTCCCACCTCTGTCAATGGTTGACCATCATAGTCATGGGGAAACAAATCAGCATAAGTACAAATCTCCATACTGGATGATGCCCTACATATCTCCTGTGACGACGATGGAGTTGTGACATGATCTGTCACACAACTCTTGGAAAAATCAACTATCTCATCACAAAAGCTCTCAACCAAAACACTAATCCGGTCTGAATTAACTGCCCCAATATCTGTGATAGATGTAACCACATCCTCACTACAACCCGTGGATATAAGATCCTCATCAACTGCCTCTGTATGTAACTGTACTATATCTGCAGCTGGTGGAGACTATGCCAAACTCAACTCCACGGTAAGCTCCTCCAACCGTGACTGTGACTCTTGAAGGGCCAACTGAGCACTCTCCAACGAGTCCATAGTCACCTCAAGCTCATGAGTGAGCTCATCGACCTGCTCCTCCTTTCCCTTCAATGCATCATAACAAATGCAATCCCACTCGAGAAGAAAATCCCTGTCCGCAAGTGGTTTTAGGTAATTTTGTTTCATCATTCCAATTGCTTCTCGAAGTGCATGTACCTCTACAAAGGAAAAAACACTATCACCATGCTCATCTGTCAAAGGAGTACTCCAATCATAGGTAGCCAACATCTGACGAGCAACATCAAAATGCTCAATGGTTGTGGCAATCACATTGTCATTCACTTTGAGTTGCCCAACCAAATGATGAGGACTCTGTAGCTTATGACCCCCATACAAGTTTTCCGGTTCACAATCTGCACTATGATATGAGGCCGATTCATCATCACTCACTACATGATAAGCAGCATCATGTGTGCTTTCATCCATGCACACCTCAACATCTAAGGTATTGTTGTTGTGTACCTCAAAGGATTGGCTCAATTGATAAAGTAGAAGCTGCTGATATGACAATATCTTCACACACTTCCACTTCCAATGCAACTAGATCACCATCCAACTCATGATCCTAGGATTCTATGCCAACACTTGAACCTTCTAACTTTTTTTCCAAGGTCTGGTATGGAAAATCAGACTCACCATGACATGAATCCTCAAGATACAATGCATCATTAGTACCCAATTCCTGAGTACTTTCATGTAACAACTCAATAGTAGCATCTTGCACATGTGTAGCCCCTGCTGTCTCAAGCCGATGCAAAGTTTTACTACTGTTGTCATGTAAATCAGATCCGTTATTGGTCACCTTTTCTGTGTAATCTCCATGCTTGACATCCACATTTTGCGTGTCAACATTCAAAGTTTCTTCCACAACATTTTCCGCACTAGCCATGACAACTAACCTGTTGTTATGCTCAAAGAAAAGACTGCTGTTATCAAAATCAGAATTGTTAGCATGACTGATAACAACTTCTTGGGTGCTGAGAGTACCAACATTCTCCTCAAGTTTCATCCTCCTTTCCATTTCCTGTGTATTGATAAGGTTATTTGCATTAGTGTTTGCTTTCTTCTTCTTTGCAAACAAGGAATCCAATTTTTCCGGATGCTGTAGAAGCCTAGTCACACTCTTGTCATAATCCTGAACAGCTTGTGTGAGCTCTGCCATGAGTTCCTGTATAGACTTTTCCTTCTGTGGTAGAGCAGGAAGAAAGGTAGGTAACAGTCTTCCATCTTCAGTTCTATAACGGCTATAGGCAGCCATTGATGCAACCCTTTTTACATTTGCTATATGTAGCGGATTTCCAATTGAGTTCTGCTAAAGATGAGTGCTGATCACTTAACTATCTCTCAAGAGTTGGACGATATCTTCAATGTATAACTCAAGAATTTCGTCAAACACTTTGCTAGAAAAACTCTCTAACTGTTGTTTAATGTTTCTTTTTTGTACTTTCTGATGCAACTGAGGACAGTATGAATATATATAAAGGCTTCTAATTGCAATTTGCTAATGATAGGAATGAAAGTAGATGCTATGCAATACCAATTTTGGATTTTTCCCTTGCAATAAGACCATCTACTCATATAAACAACAGCTACAGCACTTTGGAAATTTAACAACACTTGGCAAACTATTTGACAGAAAAATGAACACCTATAGCAGCCTAGTCATTTTGTCAAACATTTTGCATGCAACCCCAAACTCAGTATTATTGCAAATTATCATCACCAATCGGATTACAAACTTCTTACAGATAGTCCTTATAGCAGATTGAACCCCTATAATTTTTATTTTTTTAGCTGCTCCCGACAACTCTAAAAGATAGAGATTCTTTGTCCTTTAGCTTTTTGTCTTACATGCTTCCACGCCACACCTGGAATTAGCTAGTCATCCCTTTCAAAGTTTATGATTTCCTCATTAAGCTCCTTGTTTGTCTTTTATGATTTTCTATAGCTAGCTTATTTAAGGCTGAAGAAAACACCTTTTATAGAGTGTTGAAGACATCTTCAGCTGCCATGTCCCTTTTCTGAACAGATTCATCTTCCTTCGAGGCACGTGACTCTTCTTTCAAGGACCCGATGCTTTATGGAAGTCGTTCCACAGCCAAGATATGAAGGCGGCGCCCAAAATTCTTAAGCCACGATTTCTCTTTTAATTTGCTTTGTCTTTAATAAAGCCCAATAAGAATACCCAGCGGCTTCTTCACCTTCAATGCTTTTAACCAAGACGTCTTCCCGTGTGAAGTTCGATATCCTTGCCATTCCCGACTCCTGCAGAGGTGGCCGAAATTGTCCTTAGATATTATATCGAATGCCTCAAAATATTCATTGAATGCATTTTGTCTATGCCCTTTTTGTCTTTGGTGATTTGCCGTCTCCAGATATACGCCCAGATCGACGCGATTTTCCTTGGTTAGAAGGAAAAAATACTGCCTGATAATTTTCTTTTGCAGGACCGATGATCTCCAGCAATAAATTCGTCTCCTAATGAAATACGTCTCCTTCAGAAATGTCGGTCAATTCAAAATATAATTCAATTTATCTTTGCTTGTCTATATCGGGTATAGCTAACAAGCTAGGAGGTCTCGATAACAAAATCCCACTATCGGCTCAATATTATACTTTTTTTATTTTTGACAATTTTTGGCTCTAATATGCGGCAGATATATATGCTCGATAAAGAGAAATTGATCCTTAACTGTGATAACGACTTTTGTCTGTATTCGCAGACTCACACAGCTTACTCAATTTTTGTCTTTTATTTTAAATCTCCAACTTTGACACTATTTGCCACGATGATAGCAACTCCTTGAATCTTGTCTTAGTCGCCAAATTCTTTAATTCATTCGATATCTAGAGATGGTTTGTCTTATTTGCAAATATTTGGATGTGTTGACCTGAGTATGCCGTCCCTTTTAACAATCACCCAATAAAAAAACTTTTATGTCCCAAGTCATGCGCGCAACATACAATATTAATACTTCAATCTTCAATTAGGAGTAATATTGTTTATAGTGAAAATTGCAGAGAGTATAATATTTCTGAAAATAAACCCTCTGATAATTCTTCAAACCCTATACTATTGAAATGGATTCTCAAACCCCCCTTTCTGAAATTTTTTCTTTTTGATAACCAACACGGGACGGCAGAATTTAGTGCTCTGATACCACTGTAAGAGACCTGTCTGTCTCTAACCTCTGAAACTTTGCTGAATAACTAGGGTTTGTAATTTTAAATAAATTTTCTCAATTATTACCAGACGATAAATATGCATTCAAGAGATTAACAATTTTTGACGCATAACATGCAATGATATACAGCTGTAAACAAGTTAAATGCTGAAAATGAAGCTTTATTGATATTGCATAAATTTTTTAAAGCTTTACAAAGAAAGATACCCAGAAACAATCTTTTGAACTTGAAAGATGCTAAAACCCTTATTCCAAATCTCTCCTGCAAGACTGAAGCAGTAAATCTGATGAAGCATAAACTTGATTTTAGGATGAAGCCAATAGTGAGCACCTTCAGTTCATATTCCACAACTTTAGAATGCTGATACAATGGAGAGTTTTCGTTCTCCAAAGCCGATACGCTGGCAAAAACCCTAGGGCTCCCTTCTCCAAACGCCAAAGAGAAATCATAAACCAAATATCCAATAATCAATTCTGAATCTCTCCAAATGAGCCCCTTAAGATTCTTTTATACTTTTCCTGCAGGAGCTCATACGCTTTTCTCACCAATGTGGGATAAAAGATAATACGTTGATTCCCTCCATTTTGCCTTTTAAAAGATTTTAAAAATAAAATGTTTGCACTTTGGAATATTAAAATATATCCTTGAAATTGGTGCCCAAGTAATTAATTAAAATGGCCCCCTTTTTAATGATAAATGGACCCTCAAGTCATAAAGTGCAAATATAATGTTATAATATAATATTAAAATATTAATTATTATTAAAGTCACCTTTAATAATAATTAAATGTTATAACTTAGGCAAAACTCCTTATTTCACCAACTCAATTGAATTTGGGAATCAACACTGCCAACATGTGAACTTCAGGTGCCCTGCTATAAATAGAATTGCTTGCTAGCTAACTTACTATAAATAGTAAGTATATGAAATTGAATCAACTAATGGCTAAGCTTGAACCCACACGAGACGCTAAAGGAGAAATTCCTCTGATCATCGCCAAAAGAGACCCTCTAACCAGACATAGTAGCCTACGAGGGTCGGGAATAGGCTAAATCCACTGAACTCTGATGCCAGCAAAATTGGGGACATTACATTTTACTTGATTGTAGTTCTAGCTGATAGTACCATCCATAGTTGAAAAACATGCCAAACTGAAAAACTGGCCAAGCCTAAAAAAACACGACTCAGCAAAAACTCGGCAAAAAAATCAACAACACAAAAATTGCTTAAATATCAAAAGAAACGCTTTGTTTTGCAAAATTCAATGATAAGATGCATCCAATGAGTCAATAAATGAGTACATAAAAGTAACAAGTTGAGTCTAGTTGTATTTGATTGATTTGAAAACAAATTGGGTAAAAAATGGCATCCTCATGTGGAATGCGTTGATATTGATAGTCTAAAACAATTGCAAATTGTTTTTGTATAACTGAAAGTTATTAAAATAATGTTTATTATTTATTTATTAATGCTCAATATTGTAAAATATTGTAAAATATCCTGATAAGATCGTCTTTGTTGTCCGAGATCTTATCTGAAGTTTCTTTTAGAAACTTCCTGCTTTTCTTGAAGATAAGATCGTCCGATCTTATCCTTCCGGCTTTTTGTAAATCCTATATAGTATTTATTGAGCACATTGCTCCTGTTAATAACATCGAATGTTTTACCAATTACCTGTGTAATACGGTATCAGAGCTCAAGAAAACAATTTTTTTCGAAAAATTAATAATTTCTTTTTGAAATTATTTTGTTTACATTTTTTCGAAATAATTGATTTTTTAAAAAAATTTATAATTCTGAAAAAAAAAATTCAGTGGAATTTTTTCGAAATTTTTTACTTGAGTTTTCTAAGATCTGTGCTTGAAGATTTTCGTGGTTCTGCAAATACATTTGTGGGCTCAGCCACGAGTTTTAAAGCTTCTGGTTTGGGCGCAATCTCATTGGGTTTTTCGGTGCATTTCGAGGGTTCATGATTTCTGTGTCTGCATTTTTCATGCAACATCATCACCCTCCTTTGTGCAGAATCAACGACTTTTCTATTCGGCTGCATGTATTACAGCTTCGAGATTTGTTTCAGACGAGTTGGAAGGTCGTTTTTTTGATCGTGGTTATTTTATCACGGGATTTCCTTGCGAAAATTTCATCTTCGGTGGTCGTGTTTTGTGCGCTCGTGTTTCAGAAGCTCCTGGCCGCGCATTTTTTGATCGCATTTTTCATCTTGGACGCGACTGAAGAACCCGTTTTTTTCAAGAACCCGCGTTTTTCTTCTTTCTCAACGCAATCTTTCTGTAGATTGCTTCGCTACGCGATTTCTTCTTGTTTCTAGCGCCGACAGAGATCAAATTTTGAATATTTCGAGCTTATTTTCTGCTTTCATGGCGGCTAGGGCATTCTGCACATTCGACTAGGGTTTTTACCTTTTAGATCAAGTCGAAAATTTTTTCTAATTGCAGATTCTTCCTCGGTTTTTCGAGAGCTCAACTGGGTTGGTCTTCGAATTTTCTGGGTGCATTGTTTTTCGTGCCTCGAATTTTGTGCCATCCGTACAATGTACTTTCTGCAGTTTGTACCTGAATCCGCCTCTGTTTTTTGCATTGGAATTCGTCCCTCGAGTTTCGTGCATCAGCCTCTTCTTAATACCTTGTTTTTCGTGTGTCGAAAAGCGTGAAGATGGCCAGTTTAAGTAATTTAATGTTGGAGGGCAGTCAGAGATTTAATGGCAAACATTACAACACCTAGAAGCAGCAGATGCTGACAATTTTTGAATACCGCTCCCTTGATCAAATTATCCTCGGCAAAGCTACTCGTCCCGCAATGGAGGGTAAGGATCAAAAGAAGTTTGATGAGCAGAATCGTGAAGCCGTAATGCTTATTAAGCTTTCGGTTACTGATGATCAGCTCCCTCAAATTCCACTTAGAAAATCAGCTAAGAAGATCTGGGATCACTTGAAGGGTTTGCATGAAACTTCCGAGAAAAGCCATGTGTTTTTCTTGAAGAATATGCTGTTTTCTGTCATGATGGATGAGAAGACAACTCTGCAAGTGCACCTGAATAAAATCCAGGAGATCAGAGATCAGTTGAAGGCGATTGGTCGAAAAATGGAGGAAGACATGGTTGTGATCCCCCTGAAGAGTCTACCGAAGTCCTATGAACACTTCATAGAGACTCTCAACATTAAGTCTACTAATGTTGATCTTAAGTTTCCAAATTTGTGCACTATCCTGTTGCAGCAGGATTGCTGGAGACAACAGTTCAGTAGCCGTGAATCATCATCCTCCACGGAGCAGGCCTTTGCAGCTAAAACTCATCCGAAGCATCAAGGGAAAGGTCAGCCTTCACAGCAGAAAGGCTCAAGTCAGACCTCCACCAGCCCGAAGAAGAAAAATGTTCAGTGTAACTACTATCATAAATTTGGCCACATCAAGAAAGATTGTCGTGCTCGTTTGGCTTTTGAGCAAAAGAAGCAGGGAGGGTTTCAGCAGAAAGCGAATGTCGCTAAGCACTCTGAGCAGAAGGAATCTGCTTTTTATGCACTGATGGCAAAAAGGCCCGTAGACCATGTCAAATCCTCTGCTTGGTACATAGATTCTGGTGCCTCGCGTCATTTCTCACATAGGCGTGACTGGTTCACAGACTTTTCCCCTTGCATTGACTCAGTGATTTTTGGAGGAGGTGAGGAATACACAGTTGTCGGCACAAGCACACTGTTCAGGTTCAGTCTGGCGGGAGGTATCTCATATTCCTTAATGTGTATTATGTACCTAATATCGAGCTCAATCTTCTCTCAGTCAATCAAATAATGCGGCATTCTCCCCAGATGGATGTGGTGTTCAGCTCGCACAAATGTTCAATTGCAGATCGTGAGTCTCGCACAACAGTGGTCGTTGGGATAGAGGATCGTGGCCTTTACTTGCAGGGTCAGCAGTCAGTTATCCATCATGCCGATACATATTTGACAGGGCTTGATACTTCTATGTCGCAGATTTTTCATACAGGTACATGGTTACAGGGCGACTATGGTGTTAGTTGGCATGATGGCTGGGTCAGTTATCACATCCATGAGGTTGTAGCAGAGGACAGGGAGAGATTCAGTGTAGCAGATGCTTCTAGAAGTCATTTTCTCCACATGACCGATGGGTGTGAATTCAGACTGTATTGGGATCCAGGTGGTGACAGTTTGGGTACTGAGTATTGGATGGGTCCCACTGGGTCACTTCACTATTCTGACAGCATGGTGAAGTTGGAAGCATGACACGATGGCATCGGAGGATGCAGTCTAGAGACTTTCACTCTGGGTTTGGGATCCAGGGATAGCTTGCGCAGTTGAGTTTTGTTGATGCTACAGGAGACAGTTCGAGATGTGTGGGACATTTCACAGTTTTTTCTTTTGGGCCTCCCGAGGATTGGAGTTTCTTTGCAGTAGAGATTGCTTGGGGTCAAGCAATTTCGGAGGGAGAATGTCATGTCCCCATTTTTGGCGAGCATCGAGTTCGTAAGAATTAGCCTATATGCGGCCCTCGTAGAGGCTGATGCATGGTATAAGAGGTCATTTCAGACTTGGCTCGGCTTGGTTAGCAGTTTTGATCAATTGGCTTTTCGTTTGGGCTCGATCGGAGTTTTTTTGCGAATTGCTATTTTTAGCGGTTCTAGCGGCAGCGTGGGACCCTGCTATTTTTAGATATGACTTCAGCGTTAGAATCATTGAATGCAGCAGAGACGATGTCGGATGAGTGGCGAGAGAAATATTAATATTTAATTGTATTAATTAAATATTAATTATTTAATGATTATAATATAAAGTTATAATGTTATATTATAACTTAAGTGATTCTTCTTGAGGGGTGCGCCATCATCAGAAGGGGCCAAACGGACATTTAAAATAATATTAAAATATTTGGCTGAGACTATTGAAATGATAAAAGAATTAAAAGTCAATATTTTAATAAAACCCTATTCTTGAGGAAATCGCACTTTTCAACCATATAGTGCATTTGCCTTGAAAATTGTGCCATTATGACATTTTGTGAATTGAAAATTGATCAGTCTTTGCCAGAGAATGGAAGCTTTAGGGTTTCAGTCTCGAACGCATTGGAGAACGAGCCATCTCCAGTGAGAGCGATTCAGAGGGTGTGAAATATCATCCGATTTATTGCCATCAGAGGAATTTCTTCATTTCAGAAGAAGTTGCAGAGCATTACAGAGTTGATACATTCAAGGGTTTTCAGAGTTGAAACTCAGTTGAACAAATTTCTTCAGGAAAGCGCCTATTTTTACCAGATCATGAGACCATAGAGAAGGCCGTACATTTTCCATTATTGCTGTTGTTGTACCCTAGCCGTACAAACTGTACTAGGCCGTACTTCTTCAAAAAGGGGCGTATTTCTCAGAGTAAACCCATCGCCTTCTTTTCCTTCAGTTGGTCTTCACCTGTTTGGGCGCCAATCACCCTGGCATCATCTAGGATCATCAGAAGGTGGGAGAGAGGAGCATTTATTGCAGCCGTACCACTGGCAGCAGATCAGCAGGCCGTACTAGCATCATTAAGGCGTGTTCATCACCTTGTGTAAAGCGCCTTCCATATTGGCTTGATATCTTCATCACAGGAGGCACCTGCATGTCTGGAGCAGTTTGCATACATCTGACAGAAGGGAAAAGAAGAGTTTGCTGCAGTCGTCCAGATCTGATTACTTCAGCCTATAGCATTTATCAGGTTCTTTCAAATTTAAAAATATTAGTTTTCCTGTTGCATGTTCTCAGGCTTCACTTGTAATTTGTCCAGTGAATCAATAAGGGATTAATCAGCATTAGAACCTGTCTTTCTACCTATATTGGCATCATAGTTATTTTATTTGAATTTATTTATCAATACTTTGCAAAATCGCCATCTTCATTTATTGCTCAAAACCCTCAAAAACGACAAAAGAAATCAAAAATTGCAAAAACAAACCAAAACTCAGTCAGAATCAGAATCAGGGGAAACTAGGGTTTCTACAAAGATGGACAAGCATATGGTTAGAGGATCTCTACCACTACAAATGCTGAAAGTAAACTCAACACCCAAAATGTGCTTTCAAACCCGGAGTGGGAATGGAGCTACCATAGGGCGGAGATGTACGATATTACAATGCAAATCAAGTAAATAGGCGGCAAGCCAGCCTCTTCCACTTATTCAGTGGGCAATTACAAACATGATAAGCAAAACTGAGAGAAATGTTGACAGTACTACTGTTCAGCTTACAATGAGAAGTAGAATGCCTGCAAGATCAAGGATTTAAGCTCTACAAGTTGCTGCAATAGTAAAGATGTCATCCACTAGGTCAATAATGAATTCCTAACACCCATCCTTCGCTAATATGCAATTTTCTCAAGTCTAATATGACAGACCAGCAACATGAATTACAGAACCAGCAATACATAAACTCAATGAAAAGCTCACAACTCACTCATTTCTCACTCAAATTACACGAAAACTGATGCAAAATACTCTTAAAATGATGGCACCTAGTTTAGATATGAGAAAGGACAGCTAAAAGTGGCTATTAATAAATGGCACGGATCCCAAAGCACTCCAAAAAGGCGCCCTACAAGGAATGACGAATTTGCTTTATAAAATCATAAACTTCGTATTAAAATCTGCAAATATTCATGAAGGGTCGCTTCCAACAGAGAAAACCAATGAGACAATACCCAGAACAACTTTTTTTGTATTTTTTGATTTATGAGTGAAACTATAGATTCAGCCCTGTTATCAGCAACTCCAGAAAATGACATAAAATGCAATAAACTGAACTACATAAGTAAACCCAAACTACAAATGCAAACCTCACTACAAAATGTCACTCAAACAAGCAAACCTCTCCACTAGGTGCTATCTCTCAAGCACGAAGTCGAGCCAAGGCTAGGAGGCATTCATTCCTCGAAGCAATCCTGTTACCATTTCGGCAGCATAACAATATAGAAGTCATAAGATAATAAAATGAAGAGCAACTGCCTCCTTATATAGACCCTTTGAGAGAATCTCAAGAAACCTCTAGAAGGTGCGCCCCACTTCAAGACCTTTTTAGGTTTTTGACTTTGACTTGGCTGGTTCCTCAAAAAGGCGTACCTTTTCTTTAGTGATAAAATCACTTTAAAATAAAACATATTCTTCTCCAAAGGTTGGCGTCCAATTTCTCTTAAGCAATTATTCACTTTAGAAATATTAAAATATTTCCCCATGAGATGACCACCCTTAAAGTCCCCCTTTTTAAAATAACTTAAAGTCGTATTACTAGACAAGGGGTTATTTTATAAAATAAAACATTATTGACTTTAAATAACTTATTTCTCCAAAATGAACCTCTTAAGCCAAAAATCATAATCACCCAATGAACTGCAAGTGAAGGAAAGTTGATTGAGCTGGTGCTGACTAGACCACTGCCAAATATAGAATTTACTAAAAATAGTAAATTCAAGAAGTTGCTCAAAATGTAATGCATGCGACACCATTGCGAATCTTTCTGAAAACCCAGAAAGAGTCCGCAATCCAAAAACCCAAACTCAGAGATGTAGCCGTCATAACTTACTAAAAATAGTAAGTTCAGAAAGGTTGTCCGAAGCAGTTGCAAGTCATACCTTTGCGAAGCTCTCTAAAAACCCAGAAGGAATCCAGAATCCAAACATCCAAACTCCAACAAGCAGAACCCTGAATCTTCAAGAGAATCCTTCAAAAAGCCGGAAATCCTAATTCTGCCACTGACTTGCCGATAGCAAACTTGGAATAGGCTACCAATCACTGAAAAGTGAAGTGCTAAAAACGAGGACATTACAACAGCCCAATTTGGTTGGAAGGTCCATCAGATGGATGTGAAGAATGCTTTCCTCAATGGTGAGTTGAAGGAGGAAGTATACATGACATAGCCTCCAGGTTTCAAAGTTGTTGGTCAAGAACAGGTGTGCAGATTGGTCAAAGCACTCTATGGCCTGAAACAGGCTCCTCGGGCTTGGTACACTAAGATTGACACGTACCTCACAGATCATGGCTTTCAGAGGAGTCCATCTGACTCGAACCTGTATGTCAAGAATACTAGTAATGAAATTCTGCTTGTTGTTGTCTATGTGGATGACTTGATCATTACTGGCAGTTCGGCACATTTGATCACTAAGATCAAACAGGACTTGTGCAAAACTTTTGACATGACAGACTTGGGCCTCCTACATTATTGTTTAGGTGTTGAGGTTTTATGGACAAAAGAGCAGCATTTCATCTTTACAGATCCAAGTATGCTTTCCGGAAATCTGCAACGGATAAGTTCATGTAAGATTACCAAACACCTCCCACACCCATGGAAAAAGGGCTTGGGTTCATCTAGCTAAGTCGTTCACCTATAGTAGATGAAACATTGTTAAAAAGGCAACTGATGGTCTTCAGTCTCAAAGTTCATGTCTTTGCGTTATATGAAGGAACACTAGTGATTTTGGACTCTTAACACACTTTCGAAGTCGATCCTAAGCTGATGGGTTTCACGAGATTCAAATTCAGGCGAGTTTAGTTGATGAAATCACCTCTGCGGGTATGTAATTTTGGTTTAGGATCGGTCACACGATCCCATGGATAGTAGAAGCGTGGCTGATGGCTCCTCCTCACAAATGAAGCTGAAGCAGCCAGAATAATAAAAGCAGCATGTGAGGCGGTTGTAAGCCCATTTTCAGATGCTTGGAGATACATGAAAATATCTAAAGGGTCCCAACTCCATATTCTGTGATAATGGGAGTTATCAAACTTGCAAAATTGGTGTTCCATGAAGCCGAACCAAGCGTAATGGAAACTCATTATCATTTCATTAGAAAGCTAGTTGAAATGAGCGGTTCGGTTGCTATATGTTCCAACGGAGGACGGGCCAATGAGACATTCTCACCGTCAGCTCAATACAGATAGAGTTTACAGCAAAATTAGGAGGCATCTGGTGTGATCAGATTGAGCATTAGGGAGGGTAGTAAAATAATGTTTATTATTTGGTATTAATGCTCAATATTGTAAAATAGGCTATGCAAATATCTGATAAGATCTTTTGTTGTCAGAGATCTTGTCGGAAGTTTCGTTTAGAAACTTCTTGCTTTTCCTGAAGATAAGATCGTCTCCGATCTTATCGTTCCGGCTTTTTGTAAATCCTGTATAGTATTTATTGAGCACATTGCTCTTGTTCATAACATCGAATGTTTTACCAATTACTTGTGTAATAAGTAAATACTATGTGTATATTTTACAAATTCATCTTCCTCTTCCATGTCTGAAAACTAGGGGAGATAGAACTTCAGCGATAATATAGATGAAGACTTGTAGGAAACTTGGAAACACTTGGACTTGGAGAGTGTTGGTGTACGTTTTATCATCCACCGAACATACAGAATAAAATGTCCAGAGACACTCTATCCTCTCTTGAAAAACCACAGCGTATGCTAAGATTGCGAGAAGATCATATGTCGATTCCAAGGTTTCTTTTGTCGGGTCTCGGTGGATAGAGATGGAGTGAATTAGTTGTGATTTGCTGGTAATGAACAAGGGGACTTACGTAAGAATATCTTTGCAAGTTCAGGACTTAGGAGATGTATCATTGAGGGCTCTTAGTTGGGACTTTCAATGGATCTCAAAAAAAATGGCAAAAAGAATAGGGTTCAGAGAATCTAGTCTAAGCCTAGGAATTCAAGAGACAGTAAGGACTCGGTGAAGAGAAATAAACCACACTTTGTTTCGCCTCCTGTTGGACAACATACGCAAAATGGGTGCAATCTTCAAGGGGTTTGTGAGAATAATTTTCAAACCTCGGATAAGGTTGAAGTTAGGCTTCCACACTTAGGAGCTCAGGCTAACTTTACGCATCGGATGAAAATCATTCATCCGAAGAAAGTATGAGCTACACTTCACCAATGAGTCGATACGATCAATCTTTCATTCAATTAACAACTTTTCAAAGCAAATTCTATCTAATCTAACTTTAATTCTAATCTATGGTGGAAGATAATATGTAACCTCGCTTACTATTCAACAATAAGAAGTGATTCAAGGCAAATCATGCTCAAGAGCTTTTATCATTCAAAATAGTCTCAATGCGACAATATACATAACAAGTCTCCACACAAAATGAAAATGAGAGAGCACTAGTTTATATAGAGCTCCAAAAATGAAATAGACGGCCGAGATTTAAACAAGATTAACGGCCCAGATTGTTACAACCAAACCCTAATTAGGGTTTCCCAAAACAACAAGAGTTAACCATCAGAAAACTATCAGAAAAGTGGCAGTTCCAGCTATAATCAAGGAGAGGCGTCCTTATCCATTTGAGTGGCATTGTGCTTGGCGAATCTGGACACTACGGCAATGACTTCGTCCATCGTGACAGGAGGTAACATGCTGATCCGGAATTCTAGTCCGTCCAACTTCTCGGCGCATCTGGCAAAGGTACTTTCCCAATCTGCCTCCTGCTTCTCAAATTCCTTTCGAATGGATGAGAGTCTTGCCACTCTCGTGAAGTCCTGCTTCGAAAACGGTCCAGTGGTCGAGAAGAAAGTTTCTTGAACTTTTTGCTTCAGTCTCTCTAACTGCATGTCGTTCTCCCGGATGACTTCACGGTCGAACACATCTGTAGTTATCATGCACATCTTCTCCTGGATTTTCCTGACCTGTTCTTCAATTCCAAGCCCATCGATTCTTGCCTTCTCCAATACTTCTTCTCTTATTGTCACTGCCCAAAACCAGTGATGAAAATCATATGCTGCCCCTGCAGCGATCACCCTTTTATCAACCAACTCCTCCCTCGGAGTGCTCTTCAAAACTCTAAGGCTTGGAATAAGCCTTTCTTGCATATCCGGGATACCTTCCCATGTTTCTGCCATATCCATCAACCTGGAAAGAAACGAAGAGGTTCGTCCATAGGCCAGTGCCAACTTTTCCATGAACAAGGCCGCTTCCGTGCCTTGACTTGCCATCCAGTCTTGTGCTTCCCTGGCCGTCACCATTCCATGCTCAACTTCTTGAGTCATCTCCTGTGATGAATTGAGGAGAGGAGGAACAGTTGCATTGCCCTGATCAAGTGGCTGGGTCAAATGATGAATATATTCTTTGAGACGTTCGACCTCCTTCTTGTACTCCTTCTTCTTGGCCACTTCTTTTTCCAGTCTCGCTTTAATGGTCGAGACGGAATTATCTAACTCTTCTACTTCCTGACCTTTCGAGGTCGGACCAAGGTCAACAGTGGTGATAGCATACTCCTGCGGAGTGATTTCGTCCTGTGGCTTGTCCACTGTAGGTACTGCAATGTGCACGGAACGGTTACCTGTCTCGTTCCTCTGGATGGTGGAAAACTTCTTGGCGGGCTTCTTGGTAGCAACTTGTTCTAATCTTGCCAAGAAATCGGCAGTATCGTCCTCTTCTTCCTGTTGAGCCTCAGCAGGCACCTGGACCTTCATTCTCTCCAAAAGCCAGTCTGGAATGGTAGACTGTTCAATGCCATCCTCGACCTGAACCTCGTCCTCGTTTGGAACATCCACGACTCCCCTGAGGGCGGAGATCATCCCTTCCTCTAAGTCATTATCCTGGACTTCCATGTCATTGTCTGAACCTAAAATCTCTGTGCCTGTTGGTGATGCAGGCTCTTCATCATCTAATTGGATAGGTTCATTGTTCACTTCCTGAGCTGCAAGAGGTTCGAGCATCTCAACCAAGGAGTCGTCTATATTAGCCACCAAATGGTCAACATTCCTGGACGCCGCTGACCGAGAAGGTCCTCCTTTATGCTTCTTGGAAACAGGTTCTGCACTTGGCACTATTTCTTTTCTTTTCTCTCCGATACCGGCCATGTCTTGATGGGATGCCCCAGCATTAGAGGAATATGACTCTGATTCGCTCAACAGATCATATGTGAGCGTGATTCCTTTTTGTCTCAATTCCTGAACATGGTCATCAACCCACCACTGAGAATATTTCGTCACTGGCCTCATTAGGGTGGCTAGGTCTGCGTGCTCTGGCTCTGACCACTTCACTGGAGGGAGAGGTCGGCTTTCCTCAAAGCGAGGCTGGACATGGTTTCCATCGTCTTGTAGCTGGTCAGGCACTCGACAGAACTCGATTGTTCTCATGAAATCCACGGACATCCTGGACCACATCTTCCGTCTGATCTCGTATTCATCCGCAGCATTTGCCCAGAAATCCTCCAATTCCATCCTGTGCTTATATTTTCTCCCTTCCACTGTCCGGATATTATGATGTGGGTCATAATTGACCCTGGACTTGTATGCCGTGAAAGGATACCATTGGATCTCTAGCCGTGCACTCTCAGCTGCTTGGGCGGATGGGCAGTACTCTAGCATGTTCCCGATGAAGAAAGGGAATGTGACGGACGCTTTCTTGGTCGGCCTCTGAATATTCTGGTACTCTTCTAATTGTCTCAAAACCTCAAGCAATACCATCCGATTAGTCGGATAGATAGGCAATTTATAGGGATTTCCAGTAAATCCCTGGATCCTGATATATGTGAATTTCGGGAATTGGATGAACCAGGACCCGTATTTGCTGATAAGGCTTTTCGCTTCATGGCTCAGCCTTTGATGTATTCCTCCTTGGAGCTTTCTGGTGATATGCATTAGGAATGCATCATGCACCCTCCTGAAGTGAGTCTTTTCTTTCAATTGGAGCTGAGGATAGCAGTCGTAAGGCTTGAGCTCGTTCTCCCCGTTGCCAATTTTGCCTTTGCATATCAATCCTGGATATTTGTATGATCTGGCCAATAGGTATATCACATATGAACTCATGTGAAAAGACTTGGTCTCTTCAAGGTTGATCAGTTGCTCATGGAGGTTGTCACTTATCATCCGTGACCAGTTGAACATTTTGACTCCGGAGGTGATCTCGTCGATGAAATAGTACATCCAGCTCTCAAAGAAGGCGCCTTGCGGATTGCCAGCTATTCTGTTAAGCATCAGCACAATATCTCCGAAATCCTCCTTGAAATCCGTGCGGCGAGGTCTCTTAGGCAACTTCTTGATTGATGGTTTTGGCTTGTCCATCCACACCTTGTTGACTGTGGTGGCGCACAAATCTGACTTGCTGTCATATAGCATTTTGGCTTCTTCTTTGGTCTTATAGACCGTTCTTGAATGTTCAGGGATGCCAAAGGTCTCCTAAATTGCAACTTCGTTCAGGTGTGCCAAGATCCTTCCGTCAGGGGCGATAATCTGTCTTTTCTGAGCATCATAATGGCGAGCACATTCCACCATTAACTCTGCACAATCCATTGCCGGAGGGAATCCAGCTGCTTGGAATATCCCGTTTCTGACCATTCTTCTGGCTATTGCCGTGGGAAGTCCCTTCTGACCGTATACTCTTTGCTTGAATTCGTCAAAGTCCACATGTCCGAGGTCAGTGTCCATGACATTCTTCCACTTTGAGATGACCTTGGTCTCCTTCTGGGCACCCTTGTTGGCGAACTTCATTTTCAGCTTCCTTGATGATCTGTCCGCCGTGTCCGTCAACCTGCAGTCATAAAATTAACATTAATATAAAGACCTTTAAAATAATTTAAACCTCGTGCCTTGGATTCGAAAAATAACTTTCAGCTGTTCAAATAATTAAAATATTGCGAAAAAGCAAGCTGAAAGTGACTTCGATGGAGTTGAAAATTCTTGCCAGAACTTCGTCAAGATGACAGGGCATAAAAAGATAGCAAATTTAATTGATCAATCACCAAACCTCAGAGAAGGATCGTTAAATGCAAATCAGATTTAAAAATCTGATTTTTTTTTTGAAAAGTGCGCCCCTCTTCAAGAAGAATTCAGCTTTGAAAAACTCTTTTCCTTTTCCCGCGAAAAGTTCTTCAGCATAACACTGCTTATCCTTTTGGACAATTCGACTTTGCCGATTGATGAATTGATTGCCTGACGATTTCGAGAAAGATTAAATTTCTCTTCAGCTGTGTGTGAAAAAATGAGTTGCTGAAACTCATTATAATGCTGAAGGATTGAATTCGATTTAGCAACTGCCATCTTTCTTCTTGATCCTCGATTTGTTTTCATTTTCCAAACAGGCAACTTTCCTTTTATTTTCCGACAAGGCTCAGTCTCGAACTTATCCGGACAAATCTCCTTGATCTTCAAAAATTCGATTTTTCATTTAATGCTTATCTTTGATTTTTCGAATTTTTAAATAAACGTTAAATTTTTTTAATTAAATTCGTGATGAATTTAATTTTTCTCGCTGGATTTCATCTTTGCCTGGCATACTTCATTTTCTTCTGATTCGTGTCTGGCAAATTTGATTCCGTCCAAGGTATTTTTAAATTCCAAATAGTTGAGAATTAATTATTAAAATATTAAAATATTTTAATTAATTCCAACCCGTTCGTCTTGGACCCATGGCTATCTCGATTGTTCTTCCGTTTTTCTTGGCTGAGAGTGTATTTTCCGATTTCGTCCTTAATTTCGTCTAGCCAAACCAAAATTCAAGCCATTCCGTCAAAGATTTCATTGCCAGATCCTCATTTTTCTTTGCCGAAGCGAGATTTTAAGCTTATTTTGCTCTGCCAAAGTCAAATATTTCCTTGCTCGGTCGAATTTTTCTAGGCAATATCCTTGTCCGAATGTCTTTGCCGGTTGAATTTTCCTGACGTCTGACATATTCTTCATCCTTTTGGTCAAGGACGATCCTTCCTTTCCCTTTACCTCGTGCATTTTTCTTTAGCCAAAGTTGACAATTTCTTCGCCTTTTCCATACTTAGGCAAATTTTGCCTCTTTTTCCCTCATCGTGTTAGGCATATTCCGTTCCATTCTTCGCCATATCCCAATCCTCTTTAGCATTTGTCCTTTCAATCTTGGCATTTGTCCCCTCAAAAATGTCCGGATGTCTAGCCAAAATCTTCATTTCTTATCCATTAGCCTCTATACTTAGGCAAATTCTCGAACTTTTCTTTGGATTTGGCCTTGACACTTAGCCAAAAATCTTACCATCTTATCATCTTGGGCGGACTTCCTTGACATCTTGGACGAACGTCATGGATGTCTTTGCTATTTTACCAACTTCTTCCAAGTGCATGATGGACTTCTCTTAAGTCTTTGGGATGAGCATCTTGGACGTCCCTTTTTTCTAGGGCGAATTCCCTTAACATTTTAGCATTTGTTCATCCTTTGGAAAGGATTTTCCACCCTTTTAGGCTCTCACACTTAGCATATTTCGAAATTTCCCTCTTGGTAGGCATCAACACTTAATGAAGTTTTAATTTTCCTCTACTTTGCATGCTTAGGCGGACTTTCCATGACCTTCAGCCAAGTCCCACCTTTCAAGGGCGGACTTTGAGGGTCTTTGGGATGTCTCCCTTTGAAGATGGCGGACTTTGAGATCTCTTAGCACATGCAGGGCGGACTTTGAAGGGGATAAGGATATCCCTCAAGATGCAAGGGCGGACTTTGGAGCATACATGGACATGCATCTTAAGCTTAAGGCGGACTTCCAAGGGGTCTAGGATGGAGATGGCGGACTTCATGAGATGCAAGGATGATCATCCAAGCACATGGCGGACTTCCTTGGTCTTTTGGACGTGCTTCAAGATGCAAGGCGGACTTTGAAGGGGTCAAGGACGAACCTCAAGATGCAAGGGCGGACTTTGGAGCATACATGGACATGCATCTTAAGCTTAAGGCGGACTTTGAGACCTCTTTGACATTTTTTATCCTTCCTCAATCCTTCTTCCATGGCGAATTCTCCAGATTTGAACAGATTTCTCACAAACTTCACCATTTTTTATTTGATTTTCACGATTTCACCTTCAGATCTGATTGATCTTGACTGGTTTTGACTGGTTTTTCCAGATTTTTGAACGTTTTTGGTCTGATTTTCATGTTTTTTGAACTTTTTTTTGCAAATTTTTCAAATTTTTCAAATTTTTACTTTTTGATTTTCTGAGAGTTCTGGTGAGTTTTTCGAACTTCTGAGTGCGTTTTCAGAACTCGGGACCCTTCTAAAAATAGAAACTTTCCAAAAATAGAAACTTTCTAAAAATAGAAAAAGCAACCCTAAAAAATAGGGAACCCTGTTTGGTCCAAAAATGCCAAAAATGAAAAATCGAAAAAGCAACCTTTCCTAAAAAATAGGTCTCAGAATTGGCCGAATTCACAGTCGATCTTCGTCTCTTGGGCCTTCTGAGCGCTTCCATGACGTCTACGCACTGATTCAAACATGAATTCCTGACTTGGCTTGGATAACTCTTGGCGAACTGACTGGAAACTCTAAGCAAAGTGATCTCTCGTAACCGTTGCAAGGAGACAAAACCCTAAAAACTAGCAGGCAACTGGGGGTCCCCATCAGCGATGGGGCGATGTGTGAAAAGGTCACAACAGAGAGTACCCAGAAAATTAAATGAAATGAAAATGCCTTTTTAGCGGCCACAAGAGAACTTTTTCTTTTGGACAGGCAATTTTTTCTCCTTTATTCGGCAAGCAATTTTGGAGAGTAAATGTGGGAAAAACTCGCCGTCAAAAAAAAACCCTGGAGATTTTTAAAACTTGCCAATTACTGGGAGAGTTTTTCAGCTATGGTACCATCAATGATTATAATTTGGTTAACGTTGATACTTACCCCGCTGCACGAGTGGTTTGTAATCACCCCCACTGGGTAAGGGGCAAGAGTTTTGATATTTACTTTCATTTTAAATAAGCTTTCCCACTGAAAAGTGGATGTGCTATTGTAATTCCCGCAGAATAAGCGGATGGTTCTCCTTTCTGTTTTGCTTTCGCATCCCATGGTTTGGATGGCTTGCTCCCTGATGCCTTTCCTTTCAGCAATTGATTTCAATTTGTAGCATTCCGAAACACTATATACTCTCACCTTGCCCTTTCCAAGATTTGGGTGATCAGAAAGTGGAAAGAAAGTTGTTATGCATTTTGTTTACAATTGAGCTAACCAATTTTTTTAAAAGAATAAAGATGGTTATTACAAAAGGTGCCAAAGAAGCACTACAACAAGGAACTTTGTGGAGTACTAGAATAGAGTTATAAGGAACAAAAGATCTTCAGATTTGTTTTTCCCTCATTATGTTACAAAAAGCAAACTTAAGACTGTTTTGCATAATTATCAAATATACATGACCAGGGAAAGAACCCTTAGCTTTACCAAATGTTTCAATTGATATTTGCAATAGCACATAGCACTTCTTTTCACTGCTTGATATTAAAGCTCACTAGTCAAACTACAATTCCAAAACACCATATGTAAAGAAAATTTACAAGCTTATAAATATGATTTCAGGGCTCAACGTCTGTGTTAAAAGGTTGTATTTGAATGGTGTCTAATGCAAAAGTCTTTTTTATATTGGCGTTTTAAGACAAATTTCAAGGACATGATGGAAAGTAGCATGAGTTGTATAAACAGGCTGCAGGGAAGTATCTCAGAATAACAAATCTCAAATTACATGACACCTCATTTTATGCAGCCAAGAGTAGAACTGAACTGAGATCCCTGAGCAATGAAGTTCCAATTATTGTAGAACTTAAGAAGAAATGGAAGAATGAATGAAATAATATTAATGTCCCAATGACCAAAAGTAGGTCAATACGACCGAGAGAGACCAAATATGGTCCCTGAAAGATTTTAATAATCTCTGATCCATGTTACCTCAAATTTATGAAGACCTGGAGAAGCTTTCCTTTAAATAAAAGCAAATTTCTAGGCTAGTAAAGTTACTAACGATGGAGCTATATTTTATCATTGAAAAAGATACTCTAGCCCCTAGGGCCTAGCTGAAATTATTACCAACAAACCTACATACACGGTATTATCAAAAAACATATTTTAAGACAAGAATGATCCATTGATGGATAAACATAGCCAAAAGAATACAGAGAATAACAAGTCACTGCAAGTGCGCCACCAATTTTTTAACTGCTAAAGGTGAATCTGATAGAGCCTAAACTTACGCTTCAATGCTTGAATTTCCTTCCACATCAAATTAAATGTGAAAATGCCTTTGTCTTTCTGAATATCAGAAACCTCTTTCAGACGTGAAGGATAAAATGATGAATCTGATAGCACATTTGTACTAGCGATTAGATCTGGTGATTCTCTACAAATAGCAACACCATCACTTGTCATTTGCACAGAGCAATCAATATAGTCAACACCATCTTTAATAGCTGCCTGATAAGCAAGATCTGTACAACCTGGGAAATCACCACTTGCTCCATTGTGTGATATGATAAGTGGCTTTCCTGAAAGTGGCAATAGGAACATATAATCAGAGTTGAAACATATCTAACCCTCTCTTTGTCTCTCCCAAAAGCATCAGTAAAAGATATGAAAGTGAAGATTAACATTGCACCTGAGATGGATGACATGTTTTTCTTGTTGTGAGCATAGCAAGCTGCATCAGGAAATAACAAATGTGCAAAATTAGGGTTAACATAAACAGAGATCTCAATAAAAGAATATAGTAACTCTACATGTAATAGGACAGCTTTAGCAAAGCAATGTTAACTACCCATCAGACCTTTGGATTCAATTACTAGATCTTTGATTTGGCTGGGTTCTGTTATCACTGATGAAATCACAAAGAATCTAGCAACAAAAACATTAAGTAACAAAAAGAAAGAAACTTGGTATTTTACTTCTGTGCATGGATGGATACAGAAAGGGCTGCAAGAGTTGGTGTTAGCTGTATGAAGCCAACAACTAAGACTAACAGCTGTCGTCATTTTCCGAGTAAATAATAAAGAAAACATTTTATAAGCAGCACCAGAAGCTATGTAAGTACTTCCTAAAGGTATTCTCCTGTTGGTCAAGTGCTTTGCTGTCACTCACCTCTAAAGGCTCCTGTGCCAAAAAAGACCTGACGGCATTTGTGTTTGATCTTTAGGTCAAGGTTTCCCTTCTCCCAATGAGCATGCTACATGCCTATACAGGTGTTTCATTTCATGGTGACAGAAGATCATAACAACCTTATGTAGGCCTACTGGTAAAAGTGCCACCATAAACAACAAATTTGAAAATGCATTCCATTAATTTAGTCTATACAGTATCAGACCAGCAAACACACAGGGAAAGACACTGCACAGAGACAATTTCATCACCCAAATTTCAAAAAACCAAAATGCATCATTACAATGTATCAATTTAGTTTTCCTTTCAAAGACTGTTTTTTGTCTACTTGCAAATGTTAAAGAGCTCAGGGCTGTAAATTCCTGATTTACAGGCATTTCTATTAATTGCATCCACTCACCATTAGTTTGTCATGTCCCCTCTGCTGGGATAAAATGAAACAAATTTTAATACACTTAAAAAGTGTTGTAAAACACTATATTAATAATATAATTATATTGTAATAATTATATTAATATTATTAATAATAAAAAATAAAGTAAAAGATTTTCAATTTGAAAGTGCTGGTTGGCGCCATAAGCGGATTCATTTTCAAATGAGGTTGGCTTCATGTGAATTATTCCAAATCGGTATAAAAGGGCGCTCAAGATTTCATTCTGGGCATCTATCTAGCTGGATATTTCTGAGTAATTGAACTTCCGAGTATACTGTGTTTGCTGGGACGAAACCCCCTGCACTCACACATTGAGGTATTTGGAAAAAAACTGAATACCTTTCCTTAGCAACTTGAATCTAAAGTCACAGGCTAGGCTAATCCATTGATTCATTTATTTTCTAGAGATTACAAAGATCGGGTGCTTCTAGGGTTGATTTAGCAACAGTTGCACAAGGAGACATTATCTGCAAGGTGATAACCTTCAATATGTCAAACACTGGAGTATCTGACAAACCACCAAATCAATATCTATAATGATCTGCATAAGTGATTGTTGAAGCTTATCAATCAATACCTGGACTTCTAAAGCAGACATTGAAGACCACATACTTACCTCCACATCAATCCATGAGCCTAGAACATACAACTAGCCACACAGGGGGCTCCTAGAGAAACCTATCAAATCTAGGCACTTGTAGCAGGCTTTGAAGCATAGACACACGCCCTTAGACCAGATTAGCAAACCTGGGCAGAAGATCACAGCAAATAAAAATACTCTAGAGGCATGGCTACATCCAAGTCATCTCATCACTTAAGCATTTATCAACTGGATGATTACGATTGAAGGTTTCACGCCCCAATCTCCAAGGGATACTAGAGTTATAGTTCCAATGGCTTGAAGATGATAGCACTTTGGCAATTCTAGTCACCACCACACAAATCGTGTCATAGGTCAAATCATTATGATCCGGATCAAATTATTACTGGATCTACCCAAACACTTATTATTCACTCAAACTTGTGAACATACACAAACTCATGCCAAGTCCTAACTCTCTATTTACTCAAATTTGAATCAATTATCCATTGAATTTGTATCTATTGTGTTCTCTGCGTTGAAATTTTTTAACTATGTTAATGATGAAAACTGAAGCAAACAAAAATTAGTCTTGTTACTTCACTGTATGATTGTTTTGTAAAGATCTAATTTTTAAATATCTGTTTAAAATCGGTTAGGACAGAGAAATAACCCTAGGGACATTACATTGGTATCAGAGCAGGCTATACTGCCAATCTGAAGGTTTGAGCCTGTTTATGTAGCTGAGTCAAAGGGATTAGAAGGCCTTGGAGAGAGAAGAAGCTGTTGGAGGCAGCATCACAACAGGTTAACAATGGAACTGGAGGCAAAGGTAAGAAGAAGATGGCAAATTGAAAGGCAGAACGGGAGAATGAGTCGAAGGCCCACATGCAGAGGCAAGAACAAATGACACAAATGCTCATCCAAATCATACAAGACATGATTAATACTAATAACCACACCACATCTATAAAAAAAAATGCAGAAGCGAGTAATTCAGATCAGAATGGGGACAGCACCAAGACCTTTCTTGCCAACATTTTTACATAGAATGGAGTCACCACAAGAAGAAGAGGAGCAAATCCCAACAGAAAATGACTCTAATGCTTGCATAGATGAGTACTCAAGACTTGACCCGAATGTTAGAAGCTAGATCCCCTTTATACAATTCCATAATGCTAGGAATGGATCAAGAAGAGAAAGATGACAACCCATGCAATAGTTTAATAGAAATCTACAGCAGAGGTTGAATAGGTTGACTCTTCGAACTTTTGATGGTTTAGGGAAGGTCGCTACAAGGGCTTGGGTATAAAAATTGGGCACTTACCTTTCACTCAACCCTATGATAGAAGATGAAGCTATCAAGTTTGCTATTCTTCACTTGGATGGTACAGCACATGAATGGTAGCATCATGGATTAATCACACAAGGATATATACTCCATTACGATAATGTTTGGTCCATTTTGAATATGTTTGTTGGGTAAAATCTAACACCTACGGAGTGCAGGTTTATACGGACAGCTATGTACACTACAATGAGTGCTCTTCAAATTAGGAGGAAGCTCCCTCGTTGTGCTGGAATGCATGGAAAAGAAAAGTAATCTAAGTCCTATCTTTTTGTTTCTCCTGGAAGAGGCACAAGGTTAAGAAAACCAAAACGTTGCAGCTAAGGATTTTCTGGTTTAGATCATTAACTACAACTAAGCTAACTACTTTAAATCTATCCAGTTTCCTCAAGAAAACAGAGCATGAGGAAATGGAGCAGGGATGATTATCGGACGATAAACGTGTTTAGATTCTCTACTTGAAGGCAAGGTGGCGCATCTATCATCTCAATCTAAACAAGCTTATTGGGCACAAAACAGATTTAAGAATTTCACCAAGATGATCTTATGAAACCTTGTGTGGCATAACACTTGATCAAAATAGTAAAAACTTCACAAAACAGCCTTTATCATTACAATATCACGAAACCCTATGTGGCATAACCCTTGATTATAATGATAAAGATTCACGAAACAGATTTATCACCGTAATTTCTCGAAACCCTATGTGGCATAACGATTGATCACAATGGTAAAGATACACAAAACAGATTTATCATCTCAATCTCTTGAAACCCTATGTGGCATAACAATTGACCTCAATGGTAAATATGTTCAAACAGATCTAACTATGGGAGGAATTTACCACGCCAATCTTATGGAACCCTATGTGGCATAACACTTGATTGAAAGTAGTAAAGACTTCACAAAACGATTTTATCATCACAATCTCACGAAACCCTATGTGGCATAACACTTGATTGAAATGATAAAAGGTTCACAAGACATAAAGAATCCACCATTACAATTGCATGAAACCCTATGTGGCATAACAATTAATCGCAATAGTGAAGACACATGAACAAATACCAAAAGAGCAATATTGAGGGCAAGGTAGGCGCAGCATATATTTCTCTCTCAAGCAAAAGTTAATTACTGTTGTACCCCAAATAAATTTTTTGGCATTCTGTGTAAATTGAGCTAAATCTTGTTAAAATGCCATGAAAGGTCTGTTTTAGGTCAAACCAATCATAGAATCTTGGTGGGTTTCTGTCAAGGAACACATGTACAAAATTCTGAAAAATTGAAAATTAGGGTTTTTTCCCCTATTTTCAGGGAAATCCCCCGAAAATAGGACCTTCCCAGAAATGATCGAAAATGATTTTGATAGGCTTAAAAGGCTTCACGATCACATTGGTCAAGTCAGAATCATCAAAAGACACGTTTTACTCTGGTGGGTCTATTTCTCTTTTTCAGGAACGAAGTTAGGAGCTCCACAGCCATTAATGGCAGATTGGCCAGTACCAGGCGCTGAAAGCTAAGCTTCAAAAGCTTCAACGATACAACCATGGCGGAAAAGGTCGAAAAAGATGCTGTTTGACGAAGGAGATTCCTGAAAACGAAAAAGGTCAAAATTTGACTAACTCTGGAGATGTTACGAAGGGGAGATTGCTCACATGTTGAAAAGGCGCCTTCTTCAAGCAGGGGCGCCCATGGTCTTTGAAGGTCAAACAAAGTCAGTAAGATCATCCGAAGCAGTCATTCTCAACGTTTGGTTGCTGGCTCAACAGTGAAACAAACATCCAGATCATCCGATGAATAGATCACTAGCAACTGCTGACGAAGCAAAAAGAGGCAGTTGAGGAATTGACAGGAAACCACAGTTAACGACAAAGTTGCAAGAAAAAGAGCCTTTTCAAAGCAAAGGCGCCCTTTCTTTTGGACTTCCAGATGCTGACCAATGACAAAAGGCCTCCTTTGATGACCTTCTCAGCTCAAGCAAATCTCGGAAACGCAACTGCAAGCATCAATACCTGACAGAGCAGTCAACGGATAATCTGGATCAAAGTAGGCAACTTGTCAGACGAAAATAATCAAGCTAAAAGGCAAAAGCACCCTTTTCAAGGAGGGGCGCCCTTGGATAAAGGAACCCTAATTTGAGATCCAGATTTCCCGAAGACAGTCATTCTTAGCAGAACAGAGCTGAGTACCTGATGAAACGTCATGTGAAAACATCTGACTCTCCGATCAACGAGAAATCCAGTTCAAGGCACGAGAGGTCATTTCAAATAAGCTGAAGAACGAAGACTGAAAAATCACTAAGGCATTGGCAAAAGCGCCCTTTCTTGGGAAAGGCGCCCAGTCTTTTGGAGCCCTTAACTCAGCTTTTTATCATTCAGTCTCCCAGGCACTTCTTTCCAGTATGGATTCAGCTCCGCAGTGAATGTGTCCGTGACGTCTCAAGATCAACAGGCAACGCCAGATTCAGGATCAAACAGGGGGTTTTCAAGAGAAGAAAATACTAAAAACTTGCAAAAGATGAAAAGGGACGCCTAAAAAAGGTCAAAGGTCATTTGTTGACTAAAGTCAAAAGCTTTTTGAGTTAAAGTTGGCTAAAACGCTCCACGATTGGTGGAAATCACCTTTTTAACTTCAGATCAAACTCAAATCACCTTTTGAGCTTGTGTTAGGTCCCCAAATTTGTGGATCTGAAGCCTCAAACATATATATTCAAGGAGATGGCGTCCCCTTTTCATTATTTCATTGCAGGTTGAAAGACAAAAAACAGCCACAAAGCTCTCAAAGGACGCCATTGAAGATCTGAAAGAGGTTTTCGTCCGTTCTTCATTTTTATTGCAGATCTGAAGCAGGAAAGGGTTGCTATTTTTGAGGATTGGACCAGAGACAGATTTTTTCAAGAAGATCAGATAAAACTTCCAATCCATCTTCTGTCTTTTTCCTCTCTTCTTGTCTTAGGTTTTCTTGCATCTGACAGAAAAAGCAACATGCTACATCAGATCGATCAACTGGGTAGATTCAGCATCATTTTCCAGAGAAACCCATCTCGACAAATTTTCCAGAATCAGCAAACTTGCTGCCCCTATTTTTCGGGGTTTTTCCAAAAAGTTTCAGAATCAAAATTCTGAGGAACTGGGTTTGTTCAGCATTGAAGCACGAGCAAAACCCATGTGCCAGATTTTTCCCGGAAAAATACTTCTCGGCAGGGCGCTATTTTCAAGGGTTTTAGGAAGTTGTCTGAACACATCCGTGTTTACAGTCAACAGGCGAGTTCTTCTTCATAGAATGACAATTTGGCGTCCTTGGGCTCCAATTGAGCAACCAGACCTTGCACCAGCAACTCTCCAACCAGATCTTACACACGTTGCTGGAGAGCAAACAGACATCATCAGTAGTCTGCGGATCTTTATCTTTGAAAAGAATACATCTCCCGCTCAGTGGAGAGCTGCAGCAATTACTCTGGATGAAGAAGAAAGAAAGGCTGATCTTGCAGCAAAAAGACCAATCTTACCACCTCCCGCATGGCAGTAAGCACCTTGGCTTACCAGCTGCGAAGAGGTCATTCCAAGCATGGAGCCGCCAAAAGTTACCAAGAGCAACGACTTGCACAAGAGAAGGAGATGGCATGTTATCAAAACATTGACTATTTGAAGACGGAAGAAGTCAACACATAGATCAAGGAGCTGTTGACCAGAAATGGTGAAATGAGAAAAGCTATAAATGCACCAGAAAAGGACGCCATACACACTCCAAGTGGCATTCATGAGACTTGAGTTGACTTGACGCTTCTTTCCAAGTCAACTCGAGATGCTATTAAATGTAGTTGGAGTTAACTTGATGCTTCTTTCCAAGTTTAACTCCACTTTCCTTAAATCATGCATTGTCAGATCCCACTAATTAAGGATGTCTAATTGGCTTCCATGATTCGTGGATCTTAGATCTCCACTAAATGTGGATGTCTATTTTGGAGGGATACTTTACATTTAAGTTCACCTTTAGTTTGCTTTCAGTCAACTGAAGTAGTTTCCAGTTGACTCTTTGTTGACTTTCAGTTAACTGAAGTAGCTTTCCAGTTAACTGCTTGTTCCCCCTATTTAGGAATAAATCTTGCTAATTGATTGGCAAGAACTCATTGTTAACTCAAGGAGATTTTGGGGTTGCCCACTCCTTTGAGTTCTATAAATAAGAGCCTTGGGCTCATTATTTGTTTAACCTTTACTTGCTATGCAAAATTGCTGCGCCATTGTTGCCAACACTTTGAAAGCGAATATTTGTTCACTCTTGGATGAGAGTTCGTTGGATGATTGTAATTGTGCATGATTTCGTGCCTTTGCTTTCCCAACTTTTGTAGTTCGTTGATAAAGCATTGAAGAAGAATATCAGAAGGCGCTTGCATTTTGATCATCTTATTTGAGTTATGTCTACGTCCTGTGTTTAATAGCTTGTTGTCTCATTTCCCTCCTCGGATAGGAGTCCCTCCTCCTTGGATATTTGTTATTGACAGTTGTCGTTTGATGTTGTTTAATGTGTTGACTTCCAAGCTATACTTCGGATAGGAGTCCCTCCTCCTTAGCAAGCTCGTTGGCCAAGGCATCGTGATTTTGTTGTTTCTAGTAAACTATTTCTTAAGCTCATACCTCGGATAGGAGTCCCTCCTCCTTGGCAGATCTCGGATCTAGTTTACCGTGCAGAGCGTTTGCTTGTACCAACCTTATCCCGGTGTATACCCGAGAGTTCAGAGCCTCGGTCATATCCTCTGGAGACGGCGAATTCAAGTGATCCAACCATTCCATTCCCGCTCCTTTACCCTCATGCTCTGTTCATCTTGAAGGTATTGGATAGATAAAAGCTAGTTAGTCGTAGTTAAGATCTGCAGAAACCAGAGAAAAGCTTAGCTACGGCGCATTGTGTTTGTGCACCCTTGTGTCCTGCCGCTGAAGCATAAAAAGATAGGAACTTAGTTAAACATTTCCCTTCCCTACGCATTGCTCCCAGCAGAGAGGGACTTCTCCTCTTTAAATAACGAAGAAGTGTTGCAAAACATTTGAAATAGCTGAACGTTTACAATCAGCACTCCAGAGGTGCTAATTTAAACGCCAACAATTACAAATGAGCAAAAGCTCTTATTTATATACATCAAGGTGTAGGTAACCCTAAAATCACCTTGAGTTCTACTCTACAGTTCTTGCAATGCATGCAAGTTATCGCCAAACCCTAATGAAGTAAACTATACAGTTAACTGGAAAGCTACCATCAGTTAACCGGTACAAATAACCTAAAATGGACCATGTGCAAGCATGCACGTCCTTATTTAAAGCAAAGTTAACTGGCCACTACCTTCAGTTAACGGAAACCCTAACCCTAACTCCTGTGTTGATAATTCCAAGGATGAGATAAGCATGTGTTAAGTCAGCAAGGTTAACTCCAGAGGAAAGTCAAGTTAAGCTGTTGCTCATGACTCAACCCTCGAAATTACTGGTTCTAACTGGAATCACTCCATGTCATCTCGGTCTAACACTTCGACCAAGAACTCATCAATTACTCGTCTTCCGGCACTTTGACTGTCCAAAAATAATAATCTGCTTCTTCAATTCTCTGTCACTTTCTGTAATTGTGTGCCATCATTACAATCTTCATCGCCTTTCTAAGACTGGCTGAAATTACTGAAATATTCTCTAACTTAGGCGCCATAGGTTTTCCTTCAAGGCTATCACGAATCAGCTTCTCGAACTCAGCTTTGCACAACCTCGAGATCAGCGTAGGTACCATCTTCACGAAGACAATGGCATGGCATTTGAGTGACTTTGGTGGCTCCGTAAATAGAGTAATCTCTGTTCCTTTTGCAGCGTAACGCTTCATTGTCAGCTGCTCTGATGAAAACCTAAATTAAGACCGATTTGGTCTCGAATTCAGTCTAGTTGAATTGCCTTCTGAAAAACTCGCCCATTGACTGTGAACACGGGTATGTTCTGACAACTTTCTCCGGAAAGCTGAAATGGCTCCTGGTGAGGCTAAAAATAACCTGTCAGAGGATAATTTTCACCAAAAATTCTGAGACATGGGTTTTGTCTAGAAAAGAATTCTAACACAACCCACAACGTCAGAATTGTGAAAACACGTCGTTTAGCTTGACATGCAAAGATTCTTCAGTCGAGAACTATAGGTGTTTTAGAGCTTCTCGGGGCAATTTTTCTTGAGAAAATCTGGAACATGGGTTTTGTGCACAACGGAATTCTGAACAAACCCAGATGATGCGATTTTCAAAAAGATGTGATTTTCGCCCACATGCAAAGAAATTCTCGGAAAAAAACATAGAGCTTCAGAATGAAGGCTACGGGGCAATTTTCTCGAAAAAATCTAAGACGTGGGTTTTGCTGCAAATGCTGAAATACGCGAACCCAGACGATCAGATTCTGAAAACATGCTGAATTTCTTTGACATGCGAAGAAAGTACCTAAGATGAGAAATAGAAGAAATAAGACAGAAGATAGAAAGTTTTGTTTGTCTGCTTCTGAAAAATCTGCAAATCTCTTCTTTGAATCTTGATAAAACCTGCATGCAAAGTGGAAATAAAGTCTAGAATTGACTTCCTCTGAACAATCTGAACTCGTAGCTTCGAAGACCGCTGAAAACGGACACCTGAATCACCTTCAGCTTGCTGGTCGCTCAAAAAGAATATGAGCTTCAGAGCAAAAGATGATGCAATAATGGACGCCATTGCTGAAATGAATAGACTTTTATTAATGAAATTCGTACAAAGCATGAAATCCTTGAAAAAATGGCGCTTGGCTTCTTATTGGACCCCATCTTAGTTAACTGAAACTCAGATATGCTAAATAAGGCGCCAAGCATTAGGGTTTGCCTTTCAAGTCTTCAGTTCAACTCAACCATGCGACTTTGTCTTCAGTTAGCACTTGATCTTAAGTTCGCCATCCTTCACATTTGCTATAGATTCACCAAATTGAACTAAGGCGACCCTTTTGATAACTTCAGTTGGCAATCTTGATTGAAATGAGAAATTCGCCATTTACATGCAATAAGCATTCTAAAAATAGTGACCCTTTTCAACCTTCAGTTGGCCTTCAACAAGTGCGCCAACTTCACACTTATGCTTCATCAATTTAAACACTAAATATGGCGACCCTTTTGAGAACTGAAGATAACAACTTCATGCGCCATACTTCACAAACTAATGCTTCACCATTTAAGTCGTCCCTTTTGAACTTCAGTTGACACTTAATGAAGCGCCATACTTCACTAAAAACTTCACAATTGCAACCAAATGCGCCACATGTAGACTTCAGTTGACATTCACTGAAAATCTTCAGTTAAGTAGACATGCAAGATAGTTAACTGAACATGCAAACTAGTTAACTTGACATGCAAACTAGTTAACTCGACATGCAAACTGAAAGATCACTCCACATGCCAATATACAAACTGAAGATAACAACCCAGAAATCGTTTAGTCTAACTGCAGTCAAAACTCCAGTTAAGGCGTCCATTCAACTCACTTTCGAAAATTCAACTTTGAACTCTCAAGCGAATTCCAAACTTAGCCAAATTTCATGAAAATTTAAGCTAAAACCTCTGCCGGGACCTCTGTTCATCCTCTACACCTTTGGGACTTCTCGTTGGTAGGGTGCATTAAACTAAAAACGATCAAAAGATATCTTGAGGTATACGTCACCCGACATCGAGGCTCAAAATCCAAGCGCCTTTTCAAAGCCGCTTTTTCCTGACTTAGTCAAATTTCAACTGTATCTTGACGAAGGGAAAACAAAATCCTTCATAACCGCTTTACTCATTTTCAGGATGGAACTCAGGTTCACTGCGGAGCTGACATCATTCTACATGACAACTGCAAAGGCACATTTCCCCAGAAAACATCATCTGAGGGGTGAAAAACAAGAGCGCCCCTTTCAAAAGTTGCTCTTTTCATTCCAGACTTAGCCATTTCTGGAAACGACAAAAATAATATAAAAACTTCGACTGCAGGCTAATGAGACATCTTCTGATCTGACGGAGATAGGCAACGGAAAGCTGAACGTAACACAGACACATTAGGCATCTGAAATCATCAGAAAGAAAGCGTTAAAGGCCTAAAAGGCTTGGGCGCCTTTCTCAAAATGTGCTCTTTTGCTCTTTCTTCTGATATTTTGACTAAGATTTAACCCCACGTTTGACCTTCAGTTCGAGCGCTTCAGCAACTCAGATTCACCCACTGACGGATGCGTCGCGAAGCTCGAACAAATGTGAGATAAACGTCCTGGGTGGCATTTAGCCAAAAACCTTCATTTGGCACCTCAAAAAGATGGGCGCCTTTTTGAAAAGCTGCTCTTTTTCCTCCAGTGTTAGCCAATTCTCGCTTTTGCCTCGTTTTGCGCTGTATCTTCCGTAACTCGAACAAAACAGGTCCGTTTGACAAGCTTGATAGCTCACTGCGAAGCTGACGTGATGCCGGACAGAAGTCTGCTGGAGGTGACAAACCCTAAAAACAGGATCTGAGCCCCTAAAAGATGGGGCGCCTCTTTGAGAATGTGCTTCCTTCTCCAGAGATAGAAAATTTTTGATGTTTTTCGTTCAAATTTTCACTTTTCTTAAATTCCTTCAATGACAGACTGACATGACACTGACACCAACTCCATATTTAAATAGCCCAAAAACGACCATTTGACATCACTTTAACAAAAATATGACTCAATTAAGAAAAATGCCTTAGTGAAGCAAAAATTTTGGTTTTGGGTACAACAATGTTTATGGTAGTACACCAAAATTGGTCAATATATGAGGCATCGAAGAAAAGGGACCTTTTGAGGAAGACCGAAGAATCATCATCCTAGCATGAGTGTTTAGAGTTTTGTTGTGTGCTAAAGAATATTAAATAACTTCTATCCAATTTGTGAGTTTTGTATTGCAAGTCTTTTTGAAGTTGGATATCATGGTTGCCATGTCCCCGAATTGGAGGAAATATTAAATTAATTATTTATAAAGATATTTCAATAAAGTGAAATTAAAAGATAACTTTATATTTAATTAATTTAATAAAGTGATTATAATAAAATGATATATCATAAAGTCACTTCAACAATAAAATAATATTTTATTCTAGAAGCTTCTTCGAGACTTGTTGAGAAATCTATTTAAGAAAGTGTTGGCTAAGCATTTGGACACACTTGATTTGGATTTTATATCTCATTACCAGATTGGTAAGAAGCTGAAGCTGAATGCTTAGCTTGCTCGAGGGTTTGAAGACTCTAGAGTGCCAAGTTCAGTTGTGAAAGATCAACCCTAGCTGGATAGTTGAGGAATCCATCCAGGGTTTCTACATTGTGCTTCATTGGGATTTGACAAGTGCAATAGCTGTTGTATTATTGCCCTAGTTGGTTCGATGTGATAGCTGGTTTATTATCACATCATTATTGTAGTAGCTGATGTATTACTGCATTCATTGTTGGTGATTCGATTATCCAAATTTTAATGGTCTCTTGACCAAGATTTGGAGAATATTTGGAAATCAATTTCAACAAAAATATTTGCAGGTTCATTGGCATTTCAATTATATTTCTTCAAGTAATCCAGCACAGTAGATTTAGACCAAAGACACTTGAATTTCTTAGGAAGCTGGGTGCAGCATACAGAAAATTAATAGTTCGACTTTTACAGAAAAGTAGTTGCTATTGGAAATATCATGGTTTGTCTCATTTTTGAGATAAAGACAAAATACGTCAATAGCTAGATAAGACAACACACGTCAACATAAGTCAAGACCAAGACGGAAATATTAAGCTAGGCGGCTTTAGGGAAATAGATTATATTTGCCAAGGAATTCGATATAAGACAAAGAAATCGAATCTTGGAAGGGAGACATTATATGCCAAGATATTAAATCAGGAGAAGCTAGCCATTTGAGAAGACCGCACCAATACAAAGAGTCGATAGAATAAGCCAACTAAAGACAAATCAAGGCGTTAGGTCTTTATCCGGTCCTGCTTGTCAAAGTGCTCTCTATTCTAATTGGTTGCTATCAAAAGAATTTGAATATCTTTAAAAGTGTTGATTGCATAAAAGGGAGGATCGGATGTGTCAGGGAGTGAATAATTTGTATGGGAGACGTCATCTTCATTTGAGTTGCTGGAAGATGACGGGGCAGTGAGAAGTTTGTCGGCTCTTCAGGTGTTGAATGAAGACAAACAAGGAACCGACTAGATAATTGATTCAGTTGGAACACAGTTGGCAAAAGGAGTGCATCGAATAAATTTGAATGGTCAAAGACCGTATTCAAATTTATCTCTAGGAACACGTGATTCTTATTAGGAAGGAGGGACGTGTTAGCTATCCCAGCCTATACATCAGTGGGATAACATTTTACAATATCTAACAACCAGCCAATTCATTCCAGGTTCCATTTGATATTAGAATCTCTAGTTAAGCATTACAATTTGCATATTATTGTCTCAGGATTATTGCTCTCAAAGCAGCCTTTGTATTAGCATTGTCATTTTGTAGTGGCATATCTTATGTTCAATAGTATTGGACAATATAAGAATCTGAGAACGAACTGCTGTAGTTGTAATCAGTTGGAATTTCATTTATCAATACAATTTGAAGTCCAGCAGTTTGCATATGAAGTGTTTGCTAAAATGTCACTTGCTGTAGCTACATGATTCGGTCATATGATTGCATTGAAAAGTCAGAAAATCATTGAATTGCATCTTCAATTTCATTTCAGTCGTTTAGAACAATTTCATTTGAATTTTTCAAGTGCATGTTGTCATCATTTACATCAAAACACCGAAGGAAACAACAAACAGCAGTTGCACTGAAGGTGTTTGACGAAATATCCAAGTGCAAAAACTGAAAAATTACATCATAATCAGCAAGGAACATTACAGCTTTGTACCAAGTCCTTCATTGGCTTTACCAAATCCATCATGTTTTTATGTATTAGCCTATTCAATCCATGTGTATTTCCCATGCTCAATCTCTACATTTCGTTAAGCAATACAAATGTGTAATTATAGGATTCAGTTTCTATCAAAAAGTATAAAATCCCTTGCCTTATGTTGAAACAACATTTCAGCCTTTTACAAAAGGCAAACTCAAAAAGATACACATCTAAAGTTTATTCAACATAAACATGGAATCATCTCTAAAAACACTATAAAGTTTGTAAGTTGCAAGTACATACCATTCATCAAAGGTTACGTTTTATTTTATAGGGACCTTCTTTTAATTTGAGGAGTGATTCTACTACAAATCTATTTCGTTTTGTTTCACACTAAAAGGTGTGAATTAAAACTCTAACAATGTTGACAAAATACAAGTAATATTTAGAAATGGAAAGCTAGAGGTATCAAGCTTGTTCACACTACCCTTATTTTCCAAGGATACATTCTAAGACAATCCAAAAGGATTTTATAGAACTAAGTGTGATGATAGTGGATAGAGTTGATGGTGCTACAATGGCCCTTGGTCCTTTCAAGAGAGTAGTCCTTCCACTGGGCTAGTTTCTGCCTCTCTGTTGTACCCAAAACCAAAATTTTTGCTTCACTAAGGCATTTTGCTTAATTGAGTCTTAGTCTTGTTAAAGTGATGTCAGAAGGTCGTTTTTGGGGTTTTTAAATATGGAGTTGGTGTTAGTGTCATGTCAGTCTATTACTGAAGAGTTTCAGGAAAAGTGAAAATCTGAACGAAAATCATCAAAATTTTCTCTCTAAAGATGGAAGCACATTTTCAAAAGGGCGCCCTATCTTTTAGGGGCTCAGATCCTGTTTTTAGGGTTTGTCACCTCCAGCAGGCATTGGTCCGACATCACGTCAACTTCGTAATGAGCTATCAGGCTTGTTAAACGGACCTGTTTCGAGCAAGTTACGGAAGATATAGCGCAAAATGAGAGGAAAACAAGAATTGGCTAACACTGGTAAAAAGCGCAGCTTTTGAAAAAGGCGCCCATCTTTTTGAGGTATCAAATGAAGGTTTTTGGCGAAATGCCTCCCAAGATGTTTATCTCACATTTGTTCGAGCTTCGCGACGCATCCGTCAATGGGTGAATCTGAGTTGCAGAAGTGCCTGAACCGAAGGTCAAACATAGGGTCAAATCTTAGTCAAAATGTCAAGGAAACGAGCAAAAGAGCACTTTTTCAGAAAGGCACCTAAGCTTTTCAAGCTTTTAATGCCTTCTTTTTGATGATCTTAGATATTCAATTTGTTTGTGTTACGTTCAGCTTTTCGTTGCCTGTTTCCGATAGATCAGAATATGTCTCAGCAGCTTGCAGTCGGAATTTTAGTGTTATTTTGGTCAGTTCCAAAAATGGCTATCTCTGGGAGTAAAAGAGCAACTTTTGAAAAAGGCACCCTTGATTTTCACCCCTCAGATGATGTTTTCTGGAAAAATGTGCCTTTGCAGCTATCATGCAGAATGAAGTCAGCTCCACAGTGAACCTAAGATCCAGTCCTGAAAATTGGTTAATCAGGAGTTATGAAGGATTTTGTTTTTCCCTTCGTTCGAGATGCAGATGTCAAAATTTGACTAAGTCTGAGAAAAAGCGCAGCTTTTGAAAAAGGCGCTTGGATTTTTGAGCCTTCAGATGTTAGTTTTATGATGTTCAGTCTCAAGGTTCCTTTTGATCAGTTTTCGTCCTGCTCTGCGATGCACCTGTCAGCCAACCAATCGGTGGAGTCAGTCAGTGTCAGAGGATGAACAGAGGTCTCGAAAGAGGTTTTAGTCTAAATTTTCATAAAATTGGCTAAGTCTGGAATTCGCCTTAAGAGGTCAAAGTTGAGTTTTCGAAAGAGGTTGACTAGTGCGCCTTAACTTAAGTTCTGACTATAGTTAGATTGAACGATTTTGGGTTGTCATCTCCAGTTCATGTATTGGCATGTTGAGTGATCTTTCAGTTCGCATGTCAAGTTAACTAGTTTGCATGTTGAGTTAACAACTTTGCATGTTCACTTAACTGAAGATTATGCTTGAAAATCAACTTGAGTTTGCATGCATGGCGAATTTGGTTGAAACTGTGAAGACTTTGTGAAGTTGGCGCTTCATTGAATGTTAACTGAAGTCTAAAAAGGGACGCCATAATTGGAATTTTTAAGATTTAAAACATGATTTTGTGAAGTATGGCGAATTTATCTTTGTCAACTGGAGTTTCCAAAAGGGATGCCATATTTAGAGTTTTTAAAAGATTTAAAGCATGAGGTTGAAGTTGGCGCTTCACTTTTTGAATGTCAACTGAAGTCTTAAAAGGGACGCTTTGATTCTTATTTATGAATTTAGTGAATTTTGAAGATGGCGAATTCAACAAAGAATGTCAACTGAAGTCAAATTCGCATGATGTTTTAAACTGAAGATTGAAAAGGAAACCCTAAAGCATGATGCTTTATTTAGTTTATTTTAGTTTCAGTTAACTACATTGGGGTCCAATCACAAGCCAAGCGCCATTTTTCAATATTTCATGCTTTGTGCGAATTTCAAAGATGAAAGTCTATTTATTCAAGCATTGGCGTCCATTATTTCTTCATTTTAAGCTTCGAAGTTTATATTCTTCTTGAGCGAGCAGCAAGTTAAAGGTGCTACAGGTGTCAAAATTCAGCGTTCTTCATAGCAACGGATTCAGATTATTTAGAGGAAGAAGATTCCAAACTTTATTTTCACTTTGCATGCAGGTTTTATCGAGTTCCACAAAGAGATTGGCGAAGTTTACAGAAGCAGAACAAGCAAAACTTTCTATCTTCTGTCTTATTTCTTCTATTTCTCATCTTAGGTACTTTATTTGCATGTCAAAGAAATTCAGCATATTTTCAGACTTTGATCATCTGGGTTCACATATTTCAGCATTAGCAGCAAAACCCATGTCTTCGATTTTTTCGAGAAAATTGCCCTGCAGCCTTCATTCTGAAGCTCTGTGCTTTTTTCCGAAGTTTTCTTTGCATGTGGGATAAAATCACATCTTTTTGAAAATCGCATCATCTGGGTTGGCTTAGAATTCCATTGTGCACAAAACCCATGTTCCAAATTTTCTCAAGAAAATTGCCCCAAGAAGCTCTAAAAACCCCTGCAGTTCTCGACTGAAAAGTCTTCGCATGTTAGGCTAAACGAAGTTTTTTCACAATTTTGATGTTGTGAATTGTCTTAGAATCATTTTCCCGACAAAACCCATGTCTCAAAATTTTTGGTGAAAATTATCCTCCGACAGGGTATTTTTAGCCTCACTAGGAGCCATTTTTGCTTTCTAGAGAAAGTTGTTAGAACATAGCCGTGTTCACAGTCAACGAGCAAGTTTTTCAGAAGGCGATTCAACTAGAATGAATTCAAGACCAAATCGGTCTTAATTTAGGTTTTCATCAGAGCAGCTGACAATGAGGCATTAAGCTGCTGAAGGAATAGAGATCACTCCATTTACGGAGCCGCCAAAGTCACTCAAATCCCATGCCATTATCTTCGTTAAGATGGTACCTACGCTGATCTTAAGGTTGTGCAAACTAAGTTCCAAAAGCATGCTCGTGATATCTTGATGGAGATTCTAGATCACATTTCAGTAATTTCAGCTAGTTTTAAGAAAGCGGCTGAAGATGTTGAAGAATGCATGCATACAGTCAGGGAAAGTGACAAGGAGTTGAAGATACAGATTGTTGTTTTGGACAACATCAAAGTGCCAGAAGACAGACAGATTGATGAGTTCTTGGTCGAAGTGTTAGGCCGAGATGACGTGGAGTGATATGCCAGTTGGAACTTGCAGTTAATTTCGAGGATAGAATCAAGAGCAGCAGTTAACTCGACTTTCAGTCTTGAGTTCACTTGCTGACTTCATACATGCTTATCTCTTCCTTGGGATTATCTTCACAGGAGTTAGGGTTAGGGTTTCCAGTTAACTGAAGGTAGTGTCCAGTTAACTTTGCTTTAAATAAGGACGTGCATGCTTGCACATTGTCCACTTAGGTTAGATGTAGTTAACGATGGTAGCTTTCCAGTTAACTATATAGTTTCCTTTATTAGGGTTTAGTAATAAATCTTGCATGCATTGCAAGACTGTAGTTGACTCAAGGTGATTTTAGGGTTCCCTACACCTTTTGATGTCTATAAATAAGAGCTTTTGCTCATTTGTACATAACTTTTGCACGACAGAAATATATACTGCGCCTACCTTGCCCTCAATATTGCTCTTTTTGTATCTGTTCATGTGTCTTTACTATTATGATGAATTGTTATGCCACATAGGGTTTCATGCAATTGTAATGGTGAATTCTTTCCATAGTTAGATCAAATCTGTTTTGTGCTTAATAAACTTGTTCAGATTGAAATGATAGATGCGCCACCTTGCCTTCAAGTAGAGAATCTGCACTTGGTTATCGTGTGTTGTTGTGAACAATAAACTGGTTCGGATTGAGCTGATAGATGCGCCACCTTGCCTTCAAGTAGAGAGTCCGTATTCAGTTTATCGTGTGATGTTGTTACCAATAAACTTGTCTAGATTAAGCTGATAGATGCACCACCTTGCCTTCAAGTTGAGAATCTATACTCGTTTATCGTCTGATAGTCAAACCTTGCTCCGTTTCCTCATGCTCTGTTTTCTTCAAGAGACTGGATAGAATTTAAGTAATTAAGTTTAGTTGTAGTTAGTAAATCTGCAAAACCAGAAAATACTCAGCTGCAACGTATATAGTTTTCGAGAAAGCCTTGTACCTCTACAGCTGAAACAAAAAGACAGAATATAGTTTAGTTTATTTCCATTTGCAAGTACTTTTGTCAACCACAGCGAGGGAGCTTCCCCTCCTAATTTGAAGAGCATTCATTGCGTAGTGTGCATAGCTGTCTGTACCAACTCTTAGTCCAGAGGTGCTAGTTGTTACGCCAACACTCTCAAATTTCTATATCCAAGTTGCTTAATAGTAGCTCATTTTTAATAAAGAAATTTTTGGCTTTAAGATTTTTTCTAGTTTTGCTTCAAGTCTAAAGCCTTGTAAAACTGACAACTATATTATCTTAAAAAAAATTGCAAATTACCAAAATTTTATTGTTTTCATTATTTACTATTCCATCTAATAAAACTAGCAACTGAAAGAATGAAAAAAAAAAAAAACAATACATACCAAATAGACTACTAAAAATGTATCTTTATTCACATGAGTTCTTGCAAAAGTAGACCAAAGATGATTAGCCAAGGATCAAACTACTCTCACTAACTACACAGAATCTCTAAAGAACCTCATGCTTGCAAAAACATAACACAACCATCTACCAAAAAACCCCTATAAGTACCTAAAAGCCAACAAGCAAATAATGAATAGTCAAATACAACCATATTAACAAAACATAATAAAGGCATTGTACACAAACTATGTCAACCCCCCCAAACAATACTCGTCTTCCAAAAAACAAAGAAAACAATAATCATGTAAAGTCAAGTAAGGTTTTCCAAACATGTGATGAGATTGTAAAGGAAACTCTTTTGTGCAAAGGCTTCCTGCTAACAACAAGAACAACCTAGTCATAACCTAATTGTTCCACTACTAGTGAATGATCTCTGATGAAAGATGTACAATGATTTACAGGGATGGTTTCAGCTGTAAGGAGAAAGGATGAATAATAGAATAACCTTTGATCATCAATACATTGAAATGCACAAGGGTCATTAGCAAAAGAAGCATATCCAAAATGCAAGCCAATGTACATAAAATGCATTCGCTAGTGACCATACAATTCAATGAATTGCTAGGAAGGACCAAATAAGTTTCCTATGAAGCATGCTTTTATTTGACTTCAATATCATGCTGAAATGTACAATAGGAGTATGGTCCTTTATAATATTCATCAGCACAAAAAAATATTCATAGGCTTTGTAATGTCCCATCCTTAACCAGTTTCACTGTTTTGATGGATTAGCATATCAACGAGCCCTCGTTGGCTAATGTTGGTGTTTAAAGGGCCTTGTTTAAGAGTTATCTTCTCTAGAGTTTGGTGACATTCAGGAATAACCTTCTTGAGGTGTTTTTTGCTCCATTTGCACTCACTATTTTTAGTAAGTCACTTGGACATTTGGGTCCAACCTTACTACAGAGCCTGGATCGTGCGATCAAGGCAGCCTTTGAAGATGAAAATACTACAAAGCCTGAAGTTAGAGGTCTTGAAGAGGATAGGCAGCACATGGAAAATCAAAAAAAGTGAAAAGTTGAAAAATTCAAAAAAATCAAAAAAATGGAAAATCAAAATAGTGATTTCTCAATGGATGGGCATATATCTTGCTCTCAAGACAGTCTTACAGATATTGCTCAGATTCATGAAAGATTGAATGCACAGCTTTGGCCTAAGAATTTGTCTAAGTTTGCTTTTCCAGGAAGATGTCGAATTCATGAGACCTCCCAACATGAAGAAATCAGTTGCTTAACATTCCTCTCAAGGATAGAGCTTGTTCTCCAAGGGAAAAATTTCTTTTGGGATGTCCCCAAGCCATTGATGATTATAGCCTTCCAAGAGTTGTGGATGAAGCCTTCGCAAGATTCATACTTATGATCCAAAGTCAGATGGAACTTGGCAATGATCCCTTGAAAAGTGTTTTGCTCCCTCGTTGGTGTCGGATTCACAATGCGCCTCATCCAGAGTTCACTTGCACAACTTGTGAAGAAGCCATCAATTTCGCCAGATGTCGCCTCGGATTACCAGTACTACCATGTGGATTCTTCAAAGACAAGGGATGGATTGAATATGCCACACAAACATTTTTAGCACGAAATGAAGAATGTACCTCAACACCATCCAACAACAAGGAGAATAAGTCACTAGAGGACGTGATCGAGCTCAGGGAGCAAGCAGATGAAGATTGTTCCTACATCATGTTAGAACAAGAGGCTATTGGAGCAAAGATCAAAGAAGCAATGGAATATATCCAAGGAAGAGAAACTACCCATGGCAACTGTCAGCATATGGAACTGAATGAATGTACTAGATTGCGAGTTATTGAAGATCATCAAGAACCAAGAACAAAGGACTTAGCTCGAAGTAGAGATGATGTGAAAGATTTATTCACTTGAGGAGGAGGACGTGAAGAGGGAAGTGATTCTAGTACACTTCAAGAAGGAACGCTCCTTGATGAAAAGGTTCAATCATGCATAGACAAGATGGAAGAAGTGACAAGCAGCTTAAGGCAAGATGATGTGTTTGATGATCAATGGGCTACCAAGATGGAGGCAGAATATGAAATACATTTTGCATCAACACTCGATCCATTATTCACAGTCACAGAAGAATTGCTTGACGAAATTGAAACAAATGAAACACTTCCTGATAAAGAGATAGAAAATGAAGAACAATTCGGGTTGGGGCTTGGTCCATTGTTAGGGTTTCAAAAGGAGCCAGCGCATGAAATAATCCAAGTTTCCAAATGCCCTCTTGAATCGATTTCCCGCCCCACGCCTCCCAGTTTGGATCATCTCCATGTTTTAGATGCAAGAGGTTTGGTTCACCATCAGCTGCGACCTCCTGATGAAGCAATGGACGACAGGCAAGAATTCATGCTAGCGAATGAAGACCCCCAGGTTATATCTTTCCCTACTATTGGCTACAAAGAATATGATTTTGATTATGGAGATTTAGGAAAAATGATTTGTTTATGGATTAATCATGGTCCAGATGAGTTGCCTCAATTGCTAATCTTTCCTAAAGTTTTGCTTGAGTTTGAGATTCGTATTGTGAAAGATTACTTTTCCGAGTTCAAGGACAAATTTGCTAGGCTCCAAACTATCACCGTTGTTTTGTCGCTGCTGAACATCTTGAGAAATCATGCTAGGAGTTGTATATACTTAGGTCTTTTGATTGTTGTTCACTTAAATTTTTTGTTTTTGTTTAGATTAGTTGTCTTGCTTTCATAGTTTAGTTCGCTTTCAATAAAGGGGATCCCATTTGTGAAGGGGGTGTTGTGTTGTGTTCGCCAGGGCCCAACACAATGTTGGTCCATTTCTTAGATAATTATTCAAGAAGTGCTTTAGAATCTGAGGTTTTTCTTTCAAGTCTTATCATTTGGTTGGGATTTGTACTTGACTCGGAAGGGAATCATCTATTGTGTTTTGACACCAAGTCTCACGATTACTATATTTTACTCACATAACTAATTGCTTTAAGTCATTGAGGTTTCTTAGGAGAAGTCATGGCAAGTGAAAATGTTACGTCTTGCTTCAGCGCCACTACAATTCTCAAACCCATTGGAGGCTTCATTGCCTGCCAACCAATCAAGGAATTGACGGAGAAATCAAAAGAAAAGAGAAACTGTACTTAAAAGAAATATTTGAAAAATAAGAAAGAAATGAGAAAATGAAAAAAGAAGTATTATGAAATATTGGTTTTGGGAACATACGAGTAACTCCACCGGGGCTATGGACGCCCGGCCGGTAGTGGAGCAATATTCGTGAGAATTGTAGCGATAACCTCGTCGGGGCTATGGACGCCTAACTGGCAGCGAGGCAATGTCCCGGATGCTTTTGAAGTTAAGATATTTATATAACTTGCTATGACGGATCCTAGGAGCTTCAACGGTCTTTTGAGCTGGAACGAACGCATATGCACACACTTGTAATCAAAAGATGAGGTGCCTTGATCCAATTTAGGATTCCTCTTCCCTTTTAAGTATATCCCCTAGTCGATTGATAGGTTTTGAAGGAATTATCCAAAGGTTTTGAGTATGGAATCGATTTTGTCTTTGAAATGTTCAGGAATATTTATTCAGGTTGGGGCTAATGTTGTGACCTTTTTCACATACCGCCCCATTGCAAATGGGGACCCCCTAATTTTGGCTTTGCTTTTGGTTTGATGTTGGTTTGTTTTTGCTGTTGTCTCTCTCTCGTTCTATCTACCTTTCGAGGATCGTGTCAGCCATTGAGCTTTAAGCATAAAATTGACCAAGTCTGAAAATTAGGGTTTCATCTTTCCTAGTCAGTCCAAGGTCGAACAAGGTGAATAACTTGAAATTTGAGCTTAACATTGATGTTAGCATGCTCCTAGCAGGCTCCCAGCAAATTTTCATCAGATTCTGAGGTACTTACTATTTTTAGTAAGTGTGCAATCACAGGCAATTCTTTAGCATTTTTGAGATTCCGACAGTCACACTGCATTCGGAGCACATCAGGCTGCTCACGTGCAAAATTTGAGCGAAAACAGACAACTTACTATTTTTAGCAGTCCAGCTTCCGAGACAAACTTCAGGGCTCAGATGCAGAGTTTTTCTTTGCACGTTGGCATATTCCTTCTGGGTTTTTCAAGACCTTCGCAACGGTATAACATGCAGAACGAGATGACAACTTTCAGAATTCAGTCTTCCGAGGCTATTTTTAGGGTTTGCATGTCAGGGTTTCTTTTGCATGTCGGATGATTCCTGGTGGGTTTTCCAAGAGCTTCGCAGTGGTGTGACATGCAAACGAAGATAACCATTCAGTAAGGAACTTACTATTTTTAGCAAGTGTGTCCCGGCAGCCGCTTCCCAGCAATTCAGAATCATGAGCTAGTCGCAATGCCACAGAAACGAGAGCAAACAGAGATCATTTGATACGCATGCAGAGCGAATTAGGGTTTCCATCTTCGAAGCCTAAAAAGAGGGGTAAAGAGTCAGAATTTTCGAAAACCGGTGTAAACCATCACGATCAGCATCCTTCAGGCTATCTGCTGGTAAAATTTCAAGTCAAACGGAGCACTTACTATTTATAGTAAGTCAATTTGGAAACAAGCTAAAAATAGCAAATCAGTTGCATGCGCTGATATCAGCAGCAAGGTCACGTGGTGAGGAGCACGTCGTTCAAATTTCAAGTCAATCAGAGTAGTGGAGCTATCAGAAACAAGCAATTGCTATTTATAGTAAATCACCTTCAGAAATAGGCTAAAAATAGCAGACCGACTAAGAATGGCAGTGTCGACAGATTGTTGAAGTCGTAAGGATCCGGTGTTCAAAATTCCAAATCAATCTGAGCTTTAGAGATGCAGGAATCAAGAGACTTACTATTTATAGTAAGAAGCTGGCAAAGACAAGAAAAATAGCTAAGTCTGGAACTTTATCCTTCACCACCTCAAAATGCGCCCAGCTTGCCTTTAGATGTTTGAAAATATTCTAAGTACAAGTTTCATCCACCTGCCGCCTCAAAATGCGCCCAAGTTGGTGGAGTAGAAGCATAAAAAATTCTAAGGCAAGTGTTTCATCCTACACACCTAGCTAAATGCACCCAGCTCAAGGAAGTAGCATGTTCAAAATATACTAAGTACAAGTTTCATCCACCTCCTATGTTGAAATGCGCCCTCAAGGCAGTGCCAAGCATAAAAAAATTTCTAAGTATGAAGTTTCATCCTGCTCAAGGGGCAAAATGCGCCTAAGCTAGAAGTGAGTCAAAGTAGTCAATGACTTTCATCCTCCTACATAGGCAAAATGCGCCCAAAGGCATGCATGTGAAGACAAAAAAGAGGAAGGTGAAAGGTCACAAAGGATGTGGTAAGAGTTTCATCCACCAGCTATACCAAAATGCGCCCAAGAAGGAGATAAGTCAAAGGAGTCAAAGGAATTCGTCCTCCTCACCCTCCTAAATGCGCCCAAAACAAGCCATGTCAAGACAAAAATGAGAAGTCGAAGGGTCATCCTCTTGCCTAGCTCAAATGCGCCCAAGTTGAGGTGGTAAAAGTGAATGTGATGAGATAAAAGGTGGTGAAACACCTCATGCCGTGGTGAAAGGTGGTGAATGCTAGGCGTTATCCCTCTTCAAGTGCAAGATGCGTCCAAGGTAATATGTGTGAGGTGGTGAAGGTAAATTGTTGATGTGTTTTTCGTGACCGCACCAACGCAGAATAAAGTTGCCAACGGCTTCCCTATTCTCTCTTGATCAAAGTATTCCGCACGCTAAGATTGCAAGAAAGTTCGTGCGTTCAACTCCAAGGTTCTTTTAGTGCGAATAGGCTCAGTTTGGCTCGATGTGATTTGCTGGTATTTCAAGGGGACTTACGGAATTGTTCGGCAGCGGAGAAAGGAATTCAAATAGCTCGAAAGATTTGTCTATGAAGTTCTTGTTTCCTATTCTAACCGGAAAGTACTGAATGAAATGGTGCAGGTTTAAGAAGACTCTAATCTACTCTAAGGCATGAGATATGGGGCTCAACTTCACAAGCTTCAACCAGGCTCTGCTTTGCCTCGCTTCGGACAGCCTCCACAGAACCGGTGCAATCTTCAAAGGAGTAGTTCAAGATGTTCATATCACAACTTAGCATGAAAATACCATCACAACGACGCATATAAACATACAAATCATGATCGAAGTTAAGTACATGATATTCCAGTTGACCACACAAGGCGCATTCACCATCAGCAAATACACTAGTGGTATGGATAGACGAAGTTGCTTAGATCAAACACCACATTCCACAATTACTATCTACTTGCATGGAATGAAAATTAGACTACTCTACGCTACTTGAAGTAGAAGGGATGAAGAAACCTCGCTAGCTATCCACAACAAAGATGAATTTCACCATCAATGAAAGATCTTTTATTATGAAAGTTTTACACGACAATTTCTTACAAAAGTTTTCAAAGGAAAACTTTCCTTCTCCTCCAACTACACTATCAATCTACTTCTAAGTTATCTCTCTATTCTATGTCTACTGTCTAACTCTAAGCTAATTGATGTACAAATGAGGGGGACTCCCCCTTTATATAGCTAGCCAAGTCCCAAAAGACGGCTAGGGTTACAATCAATAGAGTGGCCAGAATCGTGCCACCTCAGCCCTAAACAAGATTTGCCCTAAAAACCGCCACAGAGGAGAGTGGGGTAATAAATGCGCCATAATGTCCATTATCATCCTTCTAGAAGATTCCAATCTTGAAACGTGTTCACACTGCCCTTGATCTTCTTCTTGACGTTGCTCGACTTCACTTGAGCTTACGTTCATTTTTCCATCTTAAGCTTTGAAAACGTTTCTTCAACACTTAGCCATTTTCTTGCAACTTTCTCTTCCTTCATGTGAAACTTATAACTTTATCTTCCTCCGAAGGTTGTAATATCATCGTGCTTCATTACTTGGCCTCCACGCTCATCCTGCAAAACAAGCAAGGAGAAGGGCATTAGAACACATCATAATATAAATTCACCTTACTTACCTGATTTTCACGCTTTGATCTTCAAGAGCTCATCACTTTCGATGGCCAACTTTGCTTTCACATTCTTCATGCCTTAGCCAAATTTCAACCTGTCTTGCATTCTTCCTAGGCATACTTTGCTCTGATATTTCATCCAACTCAGATTCGAGAAGAAATCATTTCATTAGGAATTTGATCAAAAATCATCTAGGCGATCATTTTCAAATTCCTCCGCCAAGGCATTTTTAACACGTTTTATTCCTTGCCTTAGAAAATTTTAAATTTTCCCTTAGGAAAATTCATCAACCTGGTGCCCACTTAAAATCTTTATCCCAGAATCCCCGACAAGTTGTAGAAGATTTTAAAATCCCTTCCTCATCAACAATCTTTAATACCCAGAAGAAAATTTCTCTCAGAACGCATCAAGTTCATGGGTATGCAACGAATGGGTTCATTTAATTTTTTTAATTTTGAACCTCAGAAAAATAATTTCTCATCAAATTTATTTCATTTCACCATCTGTGAACATTTCTTTTCGCTCTGACTTGAAATTTTTTATTGTTCCTGCACCGCCAACATCTTCTGACTTCATCACTTAACAATTTATCCTTGCTTCAGGAAAATTTCATCTCCTCCCAGACTTAGGCATGATTTTCCTAAGGAAGAAAATATTCGTGCCTTAAAGAAATCATTTAGCACATTATGCACTTGCCTTAGAAAATTTTAATTTCACCTTCAATTCATTCGCTAGTGGTGAAGAAATTCACTTTTAAGGCCCATTGCCTTGGGCGCATTTTATACTTCATGAGGAATACATTTTCTTAAATTCCCACGCCTAGCACATTTAAATTCCCACGCCTAGCATTATTTACCATCTTTACTCCCAACGCCTAGAGAATATTTATCTCCCCCTTTACTTTGCCTGGGCGCAAATTAGACCCCCAACTTTTTATTTATTTATTTATTTTTGTGACTTAAAGGATTTCCAACCCTCCCTTGAGCTTGGGCGCAAATGACCCATTGAGCTTTTAATTTTGAGCATGTTAAACTTTTAATTTTCAATATTACATCCTTCAAAGCTGGGCGCAAATCTAAGGTTGATCTTTCATTCCTCCACGCCTTAGAATATTTTATGCTCACTTTCTCCTTAAAGTAGGGCGCATACAAGGTAGTCTCCATCTAATTTCGATATACTCCTCCAACTTTTAATTCATTCTCCTAGTTCCTTCAGGCGCGTATGAAGAGTTGAAGCTTTGGGCGCAAATCATGTGTCTTTCTTTCAATTTTGATCCCCAGGTGTAAATGACTGTGCCAACCTTTTAAGCGCATATTGAATGTATTCAATATCTTGGCGTAAGTCCATGATGGGGTTTTCACTTTGTCACTCAGGCGAGTTTGCAGAGGGGGGCGCATTTCATGTGCCAGGCTTTTAATCCCTGCACTTGAACAAATTTTGTTTTCAATACTCCTTGTTCTTGGGCGCATTTTATATGACAAACTTTTAATTTTTGAGATGGGCGCATATGCCAGGGTCTCCATCCAGTTGAGGGCGCGTTTACCTATGGATGCTTCACTCTTAACACTTGGCGGATTTTCAGAACTCCCAACTCAAGGCGCACATCATATAGGCAGCTTTCAATTTGGGGCGCATATGGTACCCAGAGCTTCTAATTTTGCCAGGCGCATTCATCATGAGGAGCTTTCAGTTTTAAATGGCTTAGGAAGTTCCTTTACCCAGCCACCTAGTGATGGGCGCATATGAGCCCACGTGCTTTCAGTTTGAGGACTTAGAAATTTTTTAAAAACAAACATCCTTCTTCCCTATGGGCGCATACGTGTTAAGGTGGACCCACATCTTTGTCTTTATTCTCCTTTGCATGTATTCAACGCCTTGAATATTCCTTTCTGCATGGACGTGCTTTGTCCTTACATGCCTACACTTAGGCGCATATAGAGGAGCCCTCTTTAAATTTCATCAACTCTTTTATGGTCAAAGGCGCATATGACTGGCTAAGCTCCCATGTCGTCAAACTTAGAAGAATCATTATTTCTCTTGGGCGCATTTGGAAGCTTGAGGTTTTAATTTGAAACACTTGGAAGATTTAACCACCACCCACACCATTCAAGACGCCTAGGAGGGGCCCACTTCAAATTTTAAACACTTCAAATATTCTTTGAATTCCCTATGCAAGGCAAGGCGCATTTTATGGGTGGTACTTTCACTTTTGGACATTTAGAGTATCTTCAAATACCTCCTCCTCCAGGCGCATATCTCATGCAGGGCTTTCAATTTGATGTAGGGCGCAAATGACCTAGGAAGCATCAAGTTTTCGACACTTAGTAAAATTTCCCAGCTCCAGTTCAAGCCTAGGCGCATTTTACCCAGGGTACTCCCATTTTAACTTGCCTTATAATCTTTCAAGCTCCCTCTTGGCAATCTGGCGCATGTGACCCCTTGAACTCCAAACTTTAAGTACTTAGAAGATTTTTCTATCATCTTCTCCTTCAAGGGCGCAAATCATACCTTGAGCTTCCAATTTATGAGACTTAGGCAAATTTCAAGGCTCCAAGCTCAAGGGCGCAAATGAGACCCTCTACGTCAAGTTTTTGTACTTAGAAAATTTCCTCCAGAGCTGGGCGCATTTCACCCCTTGTGCTTCAAGTTTCAAGCACTTAGAAAAGTTTCCTATCACCTCCTTCCTCAAGGGCGCATTTGGAGGGTCAAGCTTCAAGTTTTTGTGCCCTAGTGAATTTTCATCCCTGTCAACCTCCCTCAAGCTTCTTATAGCAAGTTTTTGGTGCCGGATTTGAAAATTTATCAACTTCAGTGAATTTTATGCCATTTGTCGAATTTAGAGTGACTTGATCGTGCTTGCCCTAATTTGCTATTTTTAGAAAGTTCTTCAAATTTTGTGCTTTGAACTGACTTCTGACTCCAGAAAACCTGATATTGCCTTGTTCTGAACCTCGGGATGTGTTTGTGCCACTAACGCCTGGTATCTGTCTGTACCTGCTATTTTTAGTGACTTACTAAAAATAGCAATTGCTCAGAAAGTCTCCGAATTTTGTGTGTTGAATGCCTGAAGCATGGTGATCGTCACTGGACGTTGTTCTCGAGTGATTATCCTGTTCTGCCCTTGATTTTAGGAAACCCTGACTGACCTGCTAAAAATAGCAATTGCTTGATTCCTCATTCTCTGTAACTCTATTTGATTTGAAATTCGCGCCATAGGGTCTTCATCACATGTTTAACCTGTTTATACTGAGACTTGACTTTGACCTGCTATTTATAGCTGCTACTGAAGTGACTTACTATTTATAGTAAGTGCCCGTTTCTGAGGCTTCCTTTGCTCTGTTCGTTTTGAAATTTGGACAGTGTGCCCGTCGTTGGTGAACTTGCCTGTCTACGCTGACGCCGAGATCAACTTTCTATTTATAGCCTGCGTCTGGAATGCCTTACTAAAAATAGCAGGTTCTCCGATTGCCTTCAAATTTTGCCAGCAGATTCTCGGAAGGATGCCGATCATGATGGATACCTCAGTTTTGAACGTTGTGACCTCTAACTCCTCATTTTTAGTGCTGAAGCTCGAAACCCTAATTTTATGCATGTTTGCTCAGATGAGCTCCGTTTGACCTCGTTTCAGTTGCATGATGGTCAGTTTGCAGTTCTGAAGTGCTGAGCGGCTGCCCAAATGATACCTGCTAAAAATAGAAAATGGCCGGAAAAGTGACCGACCAGCTGCCGGATGATCTTGCATGTCATACTGCCCGAAAAATCTCAGAAAACCCAAAAAAACCCAAAAAAATCTCCAACATGCACGCACTGGCTAAAAATAGTAAGTTTCTGAAAAGTGGTCAGCTCCATTTGCATGTTACACTGTCGCGAAGCTCTTGGAAAACCCAGGAAGAAAATGCCGACATGCGCCGAAAATGTCTGCATGCAAACCCTAATATCGGCCTCCGAAGGCCGAATGCTGAAAGTCGTCGTCTCGTTTTGCATGTCACACCATCGCGAACGTCTCTGAAAACCCAGAAGGAATCTCCAGACATGCGTTGAAAAACTCTGCCTCTAAGCCCTGAAAATTGCCCCCGAAGGCAGAACTGCTAAAAATAGCAAGTTGTCTGTTTCAGTTCAAATTTGACCTATGAATAGCCTGATGTGCTCTGGACGCAGTGTGATTGTCGGAATCTCAAAAATGTTGAAGGATTGCCTGTAATTGCACACTTACTAAAAATAGTAAGTTGCCAGAATTCAATGGAATTTCTGTGGAGACCTGCTGGAAACATACCAATAACCATGTTAAGCTCAATTTGCAATTCATTCACCTTATTTGACTTCAGGTTGGCTAGGAAATTCAAAACCCTAATTTTTCGGACTTGGCCAATATTTCAAGTTTAAACCCACTGGCGGGCACAATCCCGGAAAGACAGACAGTAGAAAAGAGAGACAACAACAAAACGAACGAAAAGCAAAGCCAAAATTAGGGGGTCCCCATTTGCAATGGGGCGATGTGTGAAAAACGTCACAACATAAATGTTAGGCGTGGTTTCAAATTTCCTCTTCAAGTCTCAAATGCGCCCAAGGTGATATATGTTAGAGAATATTGCAAGGTGATTTGTGGATGTGTTGCCTAGGCGTTGGAAGTGAAGACTTCTAAGCACAAGATGAATATCTTCCTTCAGACACAATATGCGCCTAAGATGTTGAGTAAAAAAATAATAATAATAAAATATGGCTAAGGCGTTGGAGCTTCAAATGAATATTTTCCTAGTGTGAAGTAAAATGCAAAGTGGTGAGTGAGGAATAAAATGTGCTAGGCATGAATAAAAATTTTTAAGTGAAGTTGATCAAATTTCACCACTAGCGAACGAATAAAATTTTCTAAGACAAATTCTCAAAGTGCAAGATGATTTAAATCTTCTAAGGCCAAAATATTTTCTCCCTTAGAAAATACGCCTAGAACTCAAGATGATGAATTTTCTTCTTGGAACACCGGCAAACTTTTTCAGGGATGAAGTCAGAGATGGATGATAATGCAGATGGATTGATAAAATTCCTCAAGTCTGAGCAACACAGGATGATCACAGATGAAGGAATGGATTTAAATTGATGGATTAATATTTTTTTCTAAGGTTCAAAATTAAAAAAAATTAAATGAACCCGTTCGTTGGGTACCCATGGATTCGAAGCGTTCTGGAGAAAATTCTCTTCTGGGTACTGGACATTTGTGATTATAGATGGATTTCCAAGTCTTCCGCACTTCGCCAACACTTTTTCAGTGAAGAATTCAATCAGTGCTCAAATTGATGAATTTCCTAAGGGAAATTTGAAAAAAATTTCTAAGGCAAGGAATAAAAGTGCCTTGGCAGATGAATTTGAGGTTGGATGCTTAAGATAAATTTTGATCAAATCCTTGATGAAACTTTTTTCTCGAGGCAGAGTCGGATGAAATGTCGGAGTGAACGCCTCAGCTGGTGAAATGAAAACAGAAGCTCAAAGTTTCAAGATATGCTCTAAGGGAAATAAGTGGTGATGCGGAAATATTCTAAGGCAAGAGGAATATAAAGGCAAAAGTTGGCTAGTGAAGGCGATGAACCCTTGGAAGTCAAAGTGCGAAAATCGGGTAAGTAGGTTGAGATTTTTTATTATGAAGTGTTCTAATGCTCTTCTCCTTGCCTGTTTTGCAGGAGGAACATCGAGGACCAAGCGGTGATGACTTAGAGTGATGAAGCAAGTGATTCAAGACGACATTTCAACCTCAAAGGAAAAGTCGCAAGAAAATGGCTAAGTGTTGGGGCTCAAGTGACAAAGATGAAATGTTTTCAAAACTCAAGATGGAGAAAAGAATGGAAGCTCGAGCAAATCAAGAGTAGTTGAACCCCAGATTCTATCAAATTTTATTATCTGAGGAGGCAATCTTAGAGACTCTTTTACCCTCCTCCAAGCAATCAACAGAATTGGCTGAACGCAAAGATCGAGAACAGTGTGAACGCGTTTCAAAGATGGAATCTTCTAGAAGGATGATGGACATTATGGCTCATTTATTACCCCACTCCTCTTGGTGGCAGTTTTTAGGGCGAATCTTGTTTAGGGCTGAGGTGGCACAATATGGGCCATCCAACCGATTGTAATCTGAGCCGTCCGTTGGACTTGGCCAACTATAAAAGGGGGAGTCCCCCTCATTTGTATCTCATTAGAAATTAGACATAGAGGTAGAAGGTAGACAGTAGAGAATATTAGAATAGACATAGAGTAGAGGGACAACTTAGAAGTAGCTTAGCATAGGTTGATAGTGTAGTTGAAGAAGAGGGAAAGTTTTCCCTTTGAAAACTTTGTAAGAAATTGTTGTGAACACTCTCTCAATAAAAGAGTTTTTCATTGATGGTGAATTTTGTCTTTGTTGTGAGTAGCTAGCAAGGTTTCTTCGTCCTTCCGATTCAAATGGTAGTGTAAATTAGTTCAAAATAGTATAATTTTCATTCCATGCAAGTAGATGTTAGTTGTGGAATGTGGTCTTCAATTTGAGCAAACTTTGTCTATCCATACCACTAGTGGGCTCGCTAATGGTGAGTTCGCCTTGCGTGGTCAACTGGAACATCGCGGACTTAACTTCGTTTATAATTCACACGTTGGTATGCGTCGTTGTGACGGTGTCTTCGCGTTGGATTATGATCTGAACACCTTGAACTACTCCTTTGAAGATTGCACCGGTTCTGTGGAGGCTGTCCGAAGTGAGGCAAAGCAGAGCTTGGTTGGAGCTTGTGAGAATTGATCCCCATGTCCCATGCCGTAGAATAGATTTAGACTCTCTAAACCTTACACCATTTCAATTCAGTACTTTCTGGTTAGAATAGGAAACCCGTACTTTATAGACAAATCTTTCAAGCATTTGAATTCCTTTCTCCGCTGCCGAACAATTCCATAAGTCCCCTTGAAATACCAGCAAATCACATCGAGCCAACTGAGCCTATTCGCACTAAAAGAACCTTCGAGTTGAACGCATGAACTTTCTTGCAATCTTAGCATGCGGAATACTTTGATCAAGAGAGAATGGGGTAGCCGTTGGCGATTTTATTCTGCGTTGGTGCGGTCACAAAAAACACATCAACAGTTATGAAAATTATGAGATCACTATGCTTGCTAGCAGGAGGCCACACAACCTATGATACATGCCATGAGCTAAACTTTTTCTACAAAGACATAATGTCCCAAATTGGAATATTTCGATAACTTGAATATTTCTCAATGTCAATGCATGAACCTTACACCTTTTGATCATCAAGATCTCAGAATGGGCAGGGTGAGAACATATGGTGATTAGGCTATGAACAATATTAGATCACTATACTTGCTAGTAGCAGGCCACACAACCTATAGTACATGCAATTCCGAAATCTGAAACTAATGATATGCTGATTCTAGTAACAAGCCTTCCAAAACAATTACAAAATCTATGTTAAATCCGGAAGAGAACTACACAGGTTACTTAATCAAACTAAAGATTATCAATGTTGGAAACATACATTTACTCAAGCAGAAACCCATGTGAACATATATTTCAACCAGCTGTGATGATATTCAAAGACCATCATTATAAGTCAAAAGATAAGTCTGAAAGCAAATCAGAAATATCAGATTAATACCAGAAATGATGTCCTAGGAGACTCTAAATTATATGACAAGCCTTTATAGAGGAAAATGAATAATTTTTGAATTGTACAGCAAAAATAATTGTTGTCTGAAGTGATACAGTGGCCCAGAAATAGAGCACCAGGACTGGAAAATAACAGCAAATACAAGTGGTACGGCTGCTATTTGAATGATGGTACCATAGCTGATGTACGGTTATCAAATTGTGAATAGGTGCAGAAACTTCTAGCATAAGTACGGATCCTTCCAAACCACATGACCAGGTTATGAAAGGGTACATACTCTTCATATACTCAAACATATATTGTGATTCTTTTTTCATGTGATATAACATCCTTCGAACACCACATGACCCCTTCTTATGATGTACAGCAGAGAAATAAGAATATACTGCCTAGCTAGAACTGGTACAACCTCTTCCAAATTGTGCAACTTCAACTATTTAGGCACTGGATCCTCTAATTCAACGATTAGATTTTCTGCTTGGAGATACTTCTACAACTTCAACACATTTGTGATCTCTAAATGAAACCACCATGAAGAACCAAAGCATTTTCATCCTCAAATCCCAAAATACCAAAAGGTGTTTTCATTGTCAAGCAAGAAGATGAACAAATGTTTGCTTTCAGAGAACAAGGGATTTGATTTCATTAAATGGATACTTTCTTCTTGTTGTGACCTATTTCACACATCACCCCATTGCAAATGGGGACCCCTAGTAGTTTGCTTTTAAGGTTTTGCTTTAGTGTTACAATTTCATAAGAACATTGCTTCGAGAGTTTGGAGTTAGAGCTTTGAGGAATCATCTGAGCCAAGTTGAGAATTCAAGCCCAGAATAGTGCCTAGATGTCATCAAAGTACTCAGAAGGTCTGGAGGATGAAGAACGCCATTGCTTTGAGTCAATTCTGACACTTCCTATTTTTTAGGGATTCTACTTTTTCTATTTTTGGCACTTTTGGACCAATCTGAGATTTACTGTTTTTAGAAATTTTGCTTTTTGCTTTTTTATATTTTTAGTAATTGTTATTTTTAGAAAGTGCCAAGGTTTGGGTCCCACAGGTCATGGTATCAACGTTTTTATCTTCAGAATCAAAATATTGCACCTCCATGAGTAAAAAGCAAGCAAAAATCATAAAAAGCAAGAAAAAATCTCCTGACGAGGGTTTGTTCAGATGATCTAGATGGTAACAAGAAATCTGCCTAAGTGTCAAGCATGTCAAGCCAGCCCTCAAGTTCGCCCAAGGTAGAAATGGCATGGAAGTCATCAAGTCTGCCATGGAGATGGCAAGACAAGAGAAAAGTCCGCCATGCACTTGTCCAAGCACAAGCAAAGTCCGCCCTAGGCCAAGAAGGAAAATTTGCCTAAGTGTTGATGAAGTTTGCCTTGGGGAGAGATGGGAAATGGCAAGCAAATGATCAAGTCCGCCCACGCTTGTCCAAAGGAAGGTAAAGTCCGCTTGGAAAAAAGAAAAGAAATGGCAAGACAACAACAAAGTCCACCCATGCTTGTCCAAAGGAAGGTAAAGTCAGCCTAGACGCTAAGGTAAAGATGTCAAGGCTAAAGCGAAGTCCGCCCTAAAAAAATCGCAAACATGTGATGAAGTCCACCTAGAAGAGGAAGGAGAGATGGCAAGACAACGCTAAAGTCCACCCAGCCAAGGAGAGGGAAGGAAAACTCATAGAATTGGCTAAGTATTGATACCTTGGCTAAGTGTTGACACCCAGGGAAGAAAACCTCGTGAAATTGGCTAAGTATGGATACCTTGGAGAATAAAATTTCAAAATACAATGTCAAAGACAAGGCAAAGTCCGCCCAAGGTTGAAGTGAGAAGATGTCTAAACAAGGACAAAGTCCGCCTAGACTTGCCCAAAGAAGTCTAAAGTCCGCCCCACTTGAAGATAAGATGGCAAAGAGGTCATAAAGTCCGCCTAGAGGAGAGATGGGAGATGAAATGTCTTAGCCCTCACAAAGTCCCCCTAGAGAAGATGTATCATGGCAAGAGGAAGATGAAATCCACCCAAGTTAGAAAGATAGCAAGACAATTATTAAGTCCGACTTGGCATGGAGAGCCTAATATTCGAAATCAAGCCAAACAAATTTCAAGAGGGAATCCATGAATAAAATGAATTTTGCCATGATGAAAGGTTGGAAAGATTGGAAAAATCGAAATTAAACACTTAGAATATTTTTAATATTTTCCAACACTTTGAAGAGATTTTTGATATTCAACACTTTGAAAATAAAAGAATTCGAAAGAAAATCTACAAGATTTTGGCTAAGGATGGCGCCATGATAAAAATTAGAAACTTGTCTTAAAGATCTTCAATGAAGATTAAGTCACCATGGTGGAAGAAAAGAAAGCAAGTCCAGCTTCGATGAATTACAAAGAAAATACATGAATTTGCTAAAATAATCAAATTCTTCAACTTTGTAAGAAGTTGAACTTGTCATTTTCAACTCATTCTTCCAAGTTTAATGGTGAAAAGATTTTAACTCTCTCAAAGTTGTGAAAGATAATTTTTTGAAGGAGGATATTTTTTTAGATAAAGTAAATTTTTGAAGAAGAGAGCAGAGAATAAAGTAAATTTATGAGTTGAGGGATCGAATTTCTGAAGAATAGCCGTGCTTTTTCTGAGCTACAGACAGAATTTAAGGCAGAATTACCGTCAAAGTGTATAATTTCAAAGGTTCAACATCAAAGTTTGACGGATTCTTTATGCTTCTTCTATCTATTCAAGCAAAATTTGCTAAAATATTAGCCAAATTATTACATTTTCAGTCCGATTTTTCACAAAATTTAACTTTTCAACAAGCTGAAAGTGAAAATTTCAAGCAAAGGTCCAAGAAAATCAGAATTTAAAATTTTAAAATTAATATATTTTCTTCATGTTTCTTGCAGGTTGATGACCACCAGAGGAGAACCTTTGAGAAAGGCCCAGATGAAGTTTGCCAGCAAAGGATTGCAGCCAGAATAAAAAATCAACTCCAAGTGGAAGAATATTACAAACAACAACCTTGGACATGTAGATTATAAAGACTTCAAGAAGAGAATGTATGGGCAAGATGGATTCCTACCGACACCTATCGCTCGCCGGATGATGCGAAATGGCATTGTCCAAGCAGATGGATTTCCGCCAACTGTGGAGTGTGCTGAACTGATGGTAGAATATTAGCTCATCTCAGAGAGTTAGCCATTCAAGAAGCGCTCATATAAGACCAAAGAAGATGCAAGAAGATTTTATGAAGACCGGATGGATCTTTGTGCAACAAATATCAATAAGGTGTGGTTAGAGAAGCCAAGGCCTTCCATTAAGAAAATGCCGAAGAAATTGCTTCGGACTAACTTCAAGGAAGAATATGGAGATATCATTTTGCTATGGAATAGAGGAATGGGCAACCCTCAAGGTGCGCCATTTGAGACATGGATGTATTACTTTATTAATGAGATCACTTCGGGCGTCAAGATGTTCAATTGGTTACGGATAATCAATGACAATCTCCACGAGTAGCTAGTAAATTTGGAAAGGACAAAGTCTTTCTACATGAGTTCTTATATTGTCTATCTATTGGCTAGGACTTACAGATATGTCGGATTGATCTGTTGAGGCATGGTGGGTAACAGTGAAAATGAATTCAAATCTTATGATTATTATCCCCAATTGCAGCTCTACTAAGAGTCACACTTCAAAAGAGCAAATGATGCCCTCCTAATGTACATCACTAGAATATTGCGAGGAACACATCAAAGGCTTACTCATGAGGCCAAGAGCCTGATCAGCAAGTACGGATCCTGGTTTACCCAATTTCCAAGATTCACCTACATAAGAGTTTAGGGATTCACCGGATGTCCTTACAGACTTCCGATTTATCCTACTAACAGAATGGTCTTGCTCAAAGTCCTCAAGCAATTGGAAACATACCAAGGCCTCTAAAAAGCAAAAGGCTACCATCACCTTTATGTTTTTTATTGGGAATATGCAAGAGTCTTGTCCATCGACACAGGGAGCCAAAAGTGCCAAGTTGGAGATGCAATGGTATTTGTTCACGTCTTACTGGTCCAGAGCAGATTTTGATCCCCATCATCACATTGGGACCGTGAATGGAAGGAAATAAAACATAAGATAGACCTAGAGGATTTTTGGGCGAATGCAGCAGATGAATATGAAATCAAGAAAAGACTATGATCCAAATTGCCTATGAACCTAATCAGAACAACCGAGCTTTTCCATGTGCTCGATCAGCTTGAGGACAATGGAGAGAATATTTAGCCAGGCTTTGATGAAAATCGGCCTCTTCCTCCTGTAAAATGGTCAAAACCAGAGCTTGCTGACTTAACCACCTTGATGATGCTAGATGTCAAATATTCACAATGGTGGTTGGATCAACAAATCCAAGAGCTAAGGCGAAGGAATGTGACTTTGACTTATGATTTAATGCGCGAAGCATAATCCTATTCTTCAAATGTTGGTGCATCCCAAGGTGATGAGCCGATTGAAAGCACCAATCCCAGGAAAAGGAAGGGAACAATTGATGACTACATAAGATCAAAAGGGAAGAGGGTTGTAAATTAAGAACCTGTACAAAAGAGATAGAGGTCAGGACCATCTCATTCCGCCATGTCTAGGAATGTGAACGAGATATTGACCATTGAGGATGAGTCCTTGGCAGAAATTAGAATTCCTTCTCCAATCCTTGAGGAGAACATTGAGCCAATCCAACCAAAGGATGATGAACCCCCATCTCCCATAGGCATGGAAATACTAGAGTCTGAAAATGAAATGGATATTCTGGGCGAAGAATTTCAAGAGGGAAGCTCTTGGAGGAGTCCAAGATATCCCATGTAGAAATTCCAGCATGTCTAAATAAGGAAGCTCTTAGAACAATGAAATGGATCATTGTTCTGATGTCTAGGTCTCCAATCCTGTCGACCTCTGTGGTGCTCTCTCCTCTGTGTGATGAATCTGTCAAAGGTAATCCTCTCTCTGACATCAAGTGGTACTAACTCCCACTCCTCGTTCGCTGCCATAAGTGTGTCTGCGAACAACTCCTCATGCTCCTCACCTGCCATAGCCTCATCGGCCTCCTGTCTCACAAATGTAGGCCTAGTGGGCCTGTCTGCTGTCCGCGAAGCTGTCCTAGGTGCTCTCCGTGATCCTGCATCACTCTTGTCATCGTCACGATGTGGTGACGGTCTCCTCGGAGTACCCAATCTCTAAAGTGCTACTATCAACTGCTGCAAAACATCATTAGACTGTCGTTGACCTGCTCGTAAATCTCTAAGAGCGAGTAGAACCTCTGCATCGTCCTGATCCCTAGGGTTTTGAGGAATCTTTGTTCAAGGAATATCTGTTCTGTCAGCCATGTTTCCCGGCTGCCTGACCAAACCCTATTGCCTGTCAATCAAGGCTCTCCTGCGAGTGTAATACCTGTGTGGCCCAACTTCTTGAGGCTTCATAAGATGGCTAAACCCTCAGGATGGCAGGATTTAGCTCTGATACCACTGTAGAAATCCCAGTTTCTGCTATCTCTGAAATCTGACTGTTTTTATTGTTTTTGAAGGTTTTTGGTTTTTTTTTGTGATTTTTGAGCATAAATGAAATAATGCGATTTTGCAAGAAATTGATAATAAATTCAAATAAAATCATTCAACTCTGGAAACGATAGGATCTATTGAAAATACTGATGCCAGACTATTTATTTATCTTCTGGAATGATTACAAATAAGATCCAATAACATGCAATCAAAAAGGCAATGATATTTTTATGAAAACCTGGTATTTGCAGCAAGTTGATAAATTGCTTGAGATGGTACGACTATCATAAACTTGCTCTTCTCCCTCTGTCAAACGATTGCAAAATGATCCAGATGCTGAGGCGCCCCCAAGAATGAAGACCAAAGTCCAAAAGCATAGGCGATTTGCACAAGATATCAGTACGGATTGAAGCTGAAGAAGTACGGCCTGCAGCAGTGGTACGGCCCTGTCACAGCAGCAAGTACAATGGTACAGCCTTTTGAAATCAATGTCCAGACTTAAGAATATGATGCGCCTTAGTTTGAAGAATGCCTTCTGGATGAAACCCAAAAAAAACTCTGAAGGTAAATGATCTGTGAACGTTCTGTGATAACTTCTGTATAAAGTTATCTCTCTGCCTGGCAATAAATCGGATGATATTTCACAACCTCTGAATTGCTTTCACTGGAGATGGCTCGTTCCCCAATGCTCTGAGACTGAAACCCTTGGCTTCCGTGCTCTGGTTGAAGACTTGATCAATTTTCAATACTCAATAACATAATGGCTCGATTTCCAAAGGAAAGCCTTATATCCTTTGAAAAGTGCGAATTCCTTCAAAAGGCATCATTAAAATAAATTCGACTTTCCTTTTTTTAATTATTTCAATAGTCTTTGATCTCATTTTCAATTATAAAATATAATTAAAAATGGCCCCTTCCATGATGGGCGACCCCTTACAACATTTCACTTAAGTTATAATATTAAAATATTATAACTTTATATTATATGCTCCGATTAATTAATATTTAATTAATCAATCAAATATTAATAACTCCCTCAAGAAACGTCCGATTCACGAACTGCCTGAAGCTGGCGAACTAGGGAGTGATTCTGCACATGACCAAACTATACTGCTAAAAATAGCAGGGGTGCCTCACTGAGTGCCAAAAACTGCTAAAAATAGCAACTCAGGCAAACGGTGTCCAAATGAGCCCGAACGAAAGCCAACTGGTCAAATCTTGACAACTGAAGCCAAGCCAAACTCCATCAAGACCCTCTACCCATCCCATCAGCCTACGAGGGTCGCATAATAGGCTAATCATATGCTCTGAGAAATGTCAACTAGAAGGGGACATGACAGAACATCACAATAAAATCTCGAGGCAGGTTCAAGAATACTGCATGTGGATCTAAAAGGACCATATGTTAACAATACTTAGCATCAAAGATACTCAACTTCCAATTTTTATTTTTCCTTTTCATGTGTTTTCCAAGTCAGATACTCCAAGTCAGTATGATCTGCATCAAAGATGCTCAGAATTCTACCCTTTTTTTTTTTTCATTTTTTTGTTTTTTAGTGTGCTTTTTATATCATTGTCTGGGGGCAGCTGGACATCCCCAGACAGTCAAGAGATGTCATTGACATCTGCAGACATTTACAAGGGTTTAGGTGTCATTTCTAGGACGTTCCCATTCTTGTATGGGAGATCGGGCATGTTTCTGAGATCTCTCTGCATCCCCAAAACATTATGCTGACAGGGATGCCCAGAAAAGGCCCAAAAAAGACCTAGCTTCCACTGTATATACTGATTGAGAATATATGTGCAACTGATATAAATTCTTTACTGCATAAAGACCAAAGATGCATTTCAAAAATTCATATTTTTTTATCTAACACATTATAAATGTTAAAATGCAGGCTATGTCCATTCATACGGATATCCAATTTCAAACAACAGTTATATCCTACCAGAATCAAAACCCTTTGTTGCTTGGACCCCAAATCATTCTCTAATGATGAAAGTATGAAAGCTTGCACTTCTTAAAATCGATTGAACTGATGAGAGACAAAATACTTATTCCACTGTACTGCACATTAGATAATTACTTTCTTTATTCCAAAGAGAAAAATCAAATATCCTTTCCACATTATGTAAATACTAAAAATCACAAATTCTCAACATAATCATAAGAACTCATTCATAAAAAGTAGAATCTATCAACGATTTGGAACATGGAAATTCTACCTATAGCCTCTGATGCTGTTACTGAGAAATCTGTTAGTACACCATCTACAGAAAATTCTGGATTGTCCACGAACTGCAAATACTCTTTTACTGGATCATAGCTATAGTTATAGCTCATAACAAATTCATCAGCTGCAAAATCAGAAGCATAAACTTCCAGCCCTGCTTTATGGGCATCTTGCACTAGAGTAGTGGGCGTATGTATATAACCATCACTAAGAGGCCAAATGTAATCTTTGGGAACTAGAATTCCAGAAGCATAGCTCTTCAGCGATGTTAAATTATTCAAGAGGGTGCCATATGCTTTCTTTGTTGATGGTTCAATATCTTTCTTATCCAGGAACCTCAGTACCAACTTTGACCTGCTCTTCCGGAGTCCCTTTCTAATTCTTCTTAAAAATTCCACCTCTGGTGAAGAAATATATTCAAAGCTAGTACTTTTTGCTGCAGATAGAATGTACTGTATGGTGCTTAAATTGTGCTCCTCATAAAACTTAGAATACTGTCACAACCATAAAAAAATTATGAGAACCCACAGAAAAGTAACATAATCTCAGTTTCATTCAGAATGTATACTTACCTCGAAGAAATTATGAACTTGGAAATAAACAACAGAGTCAAATTGCTACCACACTACCCAGCTAGTCCAATGTAATTAAAATTGAGATATAATAGAAGTGTTCAAAAAACTAAATATCAAGAAATGCATCATTCAACATACTATTTAAGATGCTAGTTCATATGAATATTCAGTCAAAACATTTTAAGAACATATTGTTATTGAAGAACCAATTGTGAGATATTCTAAGAAAGAAATAGATGATCAAGACAATTTCATTTTGAGGGTTGAAAGAAAGGCAACCTCTCATAAACAGTGTCAAGTAATAATCCTCCAAAATCTGATAATTCAACAATAGCTTGCATGCAAAAAAATACCTGTACGTTCAACCAGAGAGCAGGTGGACTAAGAGCATCCACCCCTTCTACAGGAAGCACTGGTATACCATCAAATTGAGAAGGGCGGGACGAAATTGGTTGTTTTGCTGTACAGACAAGTTCAGAACCATAACAAAAGTCATTCAATGTTCCAGTAGGCTACAGAAGCAAAATTTATCATCTGATAATTTTTGAAGAGTCATCATAAAAGTTGTGTATAGGAACTGATATGTGTGTGTTTGTTCTCTATACAAACCTCTTTTTAGGACACTGAAATTCAAATTAGGAAACCAATTTTCGAACATTTCACACATGGACAAAAAGACACATTTGACCTCAAATTTAATGAAACAAATAACTATGAACTTATACAACAAGTCAGGTTGTGCCCTAGACATATAGTATTAGTGCAAGCACTCTCCATTCTATTCACCTCCACACAAAGAACCATGTATGAGAAATATAAACATAACACTGAATTGTGCATGTCTATACAATTAACAACTAACTACATTCAAGAGAAAAACAATGAAAAAACATTTAAGCCCTTGGCCTTACCCAACTCTCAGATTCTTTTGCAAGCTTAAACTTAGAAAACATATAAATAATTATAGGACTTGATATTGAAATGGTATGTACAATATAAGACAGAGTAAATTTTAATTTTGAACTTTTAAGGGCTATCATTCTCATTTAACGCTTATACAAGTCAAATATTCCAATTCATTGACTGTTCAAATTAATCAAGAGTGCAGGTTATTTTCCACCCTTAAGATTATCCTTCAATATCTTCTTCAAGCAATTAAGTTATTGAATACTCCTCTCTATTAAGATGCGAACTATACTTAATATCAAATCACACAAACATGATTGATACATGTTATCTGGAACATTTAAGATTTCTTTGGCATGTAGAAGATCAACAAAGGTTACAAAGAGAAATGAATTTTAAAGGCAACAATGGTCAATGCTATCTTTGATCACACTATTGCTAGATAAAACTAGTTACGACTTAAAGTCTCAGCCTACATGCAGTCAAAAAAAAAAAGATATAGTATAAGGAAAAATATATACAACAAAATGTTTTAAGTGAAAATTTGCAATAGAAATGCATCCTCATAGAGCAATGTTGATATTGTGCAGAGGGTGAACAGAAATCAATCTAACAGCAGCTTCATACTTACACAAATTCAACACCCATTCAATATACCAGAAATTGGTTTCAACAAGGAATTTTGCTTAAATCCATTGTATCGAATGTGAGGCCAATGAAGACAAACATCAGTTATCTACTTATAGACTGCCAGTAGCATATGTTTACACTGGCTAGCTATCTAAAACGATAGTTCAGGAAATTATATTGAAATGAGAGAGAAAAAAATGAGATTGCTCTCAAATTAAAGTTCAGTCATTCACATTACAAAAAATCTATTACACAATATTGGCTTTATAAGGCTATTATTCCCGTATGAAACTAATTACAGGAATATAACTTCCAAAACCAAATTTATTTATTAAATTAACAATAGCATGTTAATTTATTTATTTAACTATTTATGTCAAGTACTAAATTCTAACATCCCCCCTTCGTACTGACATAGAGAAAAACTAGAAATTAGTACAAATATTATTCGTCACTTTGATGTGGAGTATCTTCATCACTTGAAGTGTGGTCCTTTCCTTCAATTATCATAGCGTTATCTTGCAACTTTCCATCAAGAAGATCCCGTGCTCTCTGTTTGCAATTCAGTACTACATGTCCTGTCTTTTTACAATAGAAACACGTGCCACTTGCATGTTGAACTTCGTCATATGTTTTCATTTTTTGTAATAAGTACTAGCCTTGTTTTGTGCGGTCAACGCAACTTCTTCTTCTGAAACATGTTTGTTTCTTTGATCAAGCAATGTGGATATAATACATTCTAGACTTGGATTGATTTTGCTTAAGGTGAATAACTTGTGAGTCATACTATTTGGCATACTATTTAAAAGTATGGCTTTTGCATCATTTTCCTTTATTTCTTCATTTATACCCGCCAACTGACTTATCAAAGAACAAAATTTATTGATGTGAGACACTATATCTTCACCTTCTTCCATTTTCAATCCATACAACTTTTGTTTTATAGCTATTTCTACACTATCAGCTTTTGATCCAAACAAAGTATTCAATGTTTCCCAGATGTCCTTAGAAGATTTTTTAAAATCTACATGTTGGCGTTTAAGTTTGCACCTCTGGAATGCGGATTTGAAACGGACAGCTATGCACAGATAAACTGCTCTTCAAATTAGGAGGGGAAGCTCCCTCTTGCTGATGGTGTGAAAGAAAGTAAATTAAAACTAATCCGCCTATCTTTTTATTCAACTAAGAGCACAAGGTTTATAAAACTCAAGCGTCGTAGCTAATATTTTCTGATTTAAAACTTCAAGTACGACTAACCTACGCTAAAGAAGTTTCTAATTTCTCAAGAAAATGCAGAGCAAGAGAAATTAGAAATGAACAAGATTGATTCTTTGACAAAGTGCTTCAATAAACTCTTTCCCAACATACACCTACTTACTTTCAATGTAAGATGAAATGTTCATAAAAGCATAACACAATAAACGGAAATCTGAGACATTATACCAAGGCAAAGGAGGCTCATGATTTTATTTCTCAAACTTTTGGAACAAAGATTACACTAAACACATGCACGGAACAAGAAATTGCAGCTAAAGAGGCTTGCAATCTTGTTCTTACACAAAAAGAACAGCAATTACAACAACTATTTGATGGCTAAAAGAGACTCGGCAATTTGCTATCATAAACACAATTGAACTGACACTGAATAACAACTTGCTGCGTTACAGGCTCACAATTTGCTATCACAATAACCGTTAAAGAAACTAATGAGAAAAGGCTCTTATTTTTAGGCAAGCAGAGGAGCAGGGAACCCTAAAATCTCCTTGCTTTTACAACCTAGGGCTTGCTCAGCAAGCAAGCTTTATTTTTAAATCTAGAAAGAAGATAACATCTAACACCTAAGAAAGCAGGAAAAGCAGGAAATGCCAACTATTACAATTTATCTTCTTTCTCTACTTCAAAGAATGGATAAGAATCGTTCCAAGAATAGAAAGAAAGCGGAAAGAAAGCTTGTAGCTGCTTTGAATCTCAATCGCATCTGCTAAAAAGCAGGAAACTGTGTCCCGATTAGGTGCATCTATTCCATCAATAGCAAAGTTGCGCTTTTCCAAGATTTTTTCACCTTGTGCAATTGATCTTAGAAAATATTTGATATCTTCAACTTCTTTATCAAATCTTTGCTAATTTTGGCGGCTCTGCAATTGGAGTGATGACCTTTTACAATTATACCATCTTGCTTCATTTGCAACTTTTATGCTTTTGACACCTCTCTTATTTTTCAATGGAAGAATTTTGTACAACTCTTTCCCAACACTTGTCCTTTTGCTCATATCACACCTTTTCACACTCTTCAGCCGAGATGATGAAGTTTTCAGTCCATAGTGGTATTGAAAACGTACTTCTCAACCTCATCTGTTCAGATAATCATGATACAACACTTGTTTGACTCTGAATTTGATGGGAGTGTATTCCATACTGAAAACCTTGAAGATTGCCTGTAAACTTGACTATATTCTGACAAGTTTTGCACACTTTCTAATTTTAGCTTGCTGATTTTCTTCTTCAAACGGACAAATTTTTCAAGATTTTTTTGAGACATGGGTTTTGTTCAGAATTTTGTTACAAGAAGACCCAGATCGTCCGTTTTTGAAAATTTTGAATTTAGACTAAAAAAGCAGCAAACCCTAATTTCTTCAAAAAATTTCACGAAAAAAGTTGGCACCTGGATTTTGTTCATAATGTAATTGGAAATAGACCTAGTTGATCAGATTTGAAAAACACTCAAGGCTGATCGAAAAAGCAGCCAACCCTAGAATTAGAAAAAAAACTTGTGATATGAGTTTTCTTCAGAAGACTATTTTGAGAGAACCCAGATGATCAAAAATTGGAAACTGTTGTGACCTTTTCACACATCACCCCATTCAAGATGGGGACCCCCCTAATTTTTGCTCCATTCTGGTCTTTTGGCTTGGGTTTTTTCTCTCTCTCTCCCGCTCTGTCTCTTTTCTGATGTCTGCCTTTCGAGGGTTGCACCCGTCAGTGAGTTTAAGCATGAAACTGATCAAGTCTGAAAATTAGGGTTTCATCTTTCCTGGTCAGTCCAAGGTTGAACAAAGTGAATTAATTGAAAATTGAGTTTAACGTTGTTGTTAGCATGTTTCCAGCCGCCTCTCAGCACAATTTCATCAAGTTCCGGGTACTTACTATTTTTAGTAAGTGCATGATTCAAGCAATTTGTCAGCATTTTTGAGATTCCGATAGTCACACGGCGTTCAGAGCACATCAGACTACCCGCATGCAAAATTTGAGCAAATAACAGACAACTTACTATTTTTAGCAGTCCAGCTTCCGAAGCAAATTTCAGGGTTCAGATGCAGAGTTTTTCTTTGCATGTTGGCATATTCCTTCTAGGTTTTTCGAGACCTTCGCAACGGTATAACATGCAAAATGAGACAACTTTCAGAGTTCAGCTTTCAGAGGCTATTTTTAGGGTTTGCATGTCAGGGTTTCTTTTGCATGTCGGATGATTCCTGATGGGTTTTTCGAGAGCTTCGTGATGGTGTGACATGCAGATGAAGATAACCACTCAATAAGGAACTTGCTATTTTTAGCAAGTGTGTCCCGGCAGCCGCTTCCCAGCAGTTCAGAGTCACGAGCTGATCGCAGTGCCACAGAAACGAAGAGAAACAGAGATCATTTGATATACATGCAGAGCGAATTAGGGTTTCCAACTTCGGAGCCTGAAAAGAGGGGTCAAAAGTCAGAATTTTCGAAAACCGGTGTAAACCACCGCGATCAGCGTCCTTCAGGCTATCTGCTGGTGAAATTTCAAGTCAAACGGAGCACTTACTATTTATAGTAAGTCAATTTGGAAACTGGCTAAAAATAGTAAATTGAGTGCATGCATCAGTATCGACAGTAAGGTCACGTGGTGAGGAACACGCCATTAAAATTTCAAGTTAATCGGAGCAGTGGAGCTATCAGAAACAAGAGGTTACTATTTATAGTAAACCACATTCAGAAACAAGCTAAAAATAGCAGGGTCACTAAAAATGGCAGTGTCAACAAGTTGATGAAGTTATAAGGATGCAGTGGGCAAAATTTCAAGTCGTTCCGAGCTTCAGAAGTGCAAAATTGAGAAGGCTTACTATAAATAGCAGGGCATGAAATACTGGCAAAAAATGAAGAAAAAATTCTAAGTCTGGAGCTTCATCCAGTAGACATGGCAAAATGCGCCCAAGTGAGTAAGGAGGCAGGAAAATCTTAAGAATGGAGTTCATCCTTCACACAGGCCAAAATGCGCCTAAACTGGAGAAAGTCAAAGAAAGTCAACGCCTTTCATCCCTCAGCCAAGCCTAAATGCGCCCATCCTGCATCAGGGGCAAAATGCGCCCAAGGCACAAGTGGTCAAAGAAATTCAACACGTTTATCCTGTAGGCATAGGGAAATGCGCCCAAGGGAAATTGAAGGGAAGTTGAAAAATTGTCTAAGTGTAGATATCCGCCACCACCCTCAAAATGCGCCCATCCTTCTCAAGGGGTGAAATGCGCCCAAAGACAAAGAAGTCAAAGTGGTCAAAGCTTTTTATCCTCCTCCATGGGCAAAATGCGCCCAAATGCATGCATGTCAGGACAAAAAATGGAAGGCGAACGGTCACTCCAAGGCGTGCTAAGAAGTTTATCCACCAACTAGGCTAAAATGCGCCCAAAGATGAAATAAGTCAAAGCAAAGTCAAAGTTCTTATCCTTCTCATGCATCAAAATGCGCTCAAGTTAAAAGCTAGTCAACAAGTCAAAGTAAGTTTGTCCTCCTCAAGGGGTGAAATGCGCCCAAACTAGCTCAAGTCAAGACAAAAAAAAACGGAAGTTGAAGAGTCATCCTCTTCCCTAGCTCAAATGCGCCCAAGTTAGGAGGGTAAAAGTAAATGAAGGTGGTGAATAAGGTGAAAAATACCTCAAGGCGTGGTCAATGTGAGGTAAATACTAGGCGCGCTCAAGGTGGAGGATGTTGAAGATGCTTTCCTAGGCATGATTTTAAATTCCCTCTTGCATGCTATATGCGCCAAGGGTGATGAGTGTTATAAAGTGTTGGAGAATTTTTCTAAGGTGTGGCGTGATTTTAAATGTCTTCTAAGTGATAAGCGCCCAAGATGATATGTGTAAAAAAATATTGCAAGGTGATGGAGGTGTTGCCTAGGCGTTGGAAATGAAGACCTCTAAGCACAAGATGAATATTCTCCTTCAGATATAAAATGCGCCTAAGGTGTTGAGTAAAAGCAAAATAAAAAAAAATATCTCTAAGGCGTTAAAATTTTAAATAAAATTGCCTTGCAAGTGTGGAGTTAAATACAAAATGGTGAGTGGCAAATCAAGTGTGCCAGGCGTAAACTAAATTTTTCTAAAGGAAGTTGATGTTTTCCCCACTGGCAAACAAATAAAATTTTCTAAGGCAAATTCTCAGAGTGCAGGATGATTAAAATATTTTCTAAGGCAAATTATTTTTTCCTTAGGAAATACGCCTAGGGCCCAAGGTGGTGAAATTTTTCGAAGCACGAGCAAATTTTCTCAGTGATGAAGTCAGAGATGGATGATAATATAGGATGAATTCGAATTTCTCAAACTGGAGCAACACAGAATGATCACAGGCGAAGAATGAATTCAAAATGGTGAAAATAGTATTTTTCTAAGGTTCAAAATTCAAAAATTAAATGAACCCGTTCGTTGGGTACCCATGGATTCGAAGCATTCTGAAGAAAATTTTCTTCTGGGTACTGAACATTTGCGATGATAGATGGATTTCCAAGTCTTCCGCACTTCGCCGACACTTTTTCAGTGAGGAATTTAATCAGTGTTCAAATTGTGAATTTTCCTAAGGGAGAATTTAAAATTTCTCTAAGGCAAGATGAATAAAGTGTGTTTTCAAAATGAATTTTCTTCGAATGATGAATTTGAAGTCGGTTGCCTAGATGATTTTGATGGAATTCTTCGAGGATGAATTTTCCTGAGATGATAAAGAGTTGAATTCAAATTCAAGTGACAGAATTCCGGCTGGTGAGTTAAAAAGGTGGATTTAAATTAAATTTTCAAAAATAAATTCAAAGATGCCAGTCAAAGTCAAGTTTCTAGAAGAACAAGATTCCCGACGTCCAAAGACAAGTGTCAGAAATACCAGAGAGGGAGAATTCGAATTTTTGAAATGTAGTGGAAGTTTAATGCACTGGCTAAAATTAACTTCTTCTAGAACTCGAATTTTGGCTATAAAATGAACAAGTTTCTCACTCCTTTTTCACAACTGAGAAGAATTCGACTTGCTCTGAAGTTTGAGAATTGCTTGAAGTTCGAAATTTTGTTGAAGCTTGAATTTGTTTGCTGAAGCTTGAAGTTGCTGAGACTGCTGGAAGGACGCCTTGAGTTGGAGTGCAAGTGTGAGAAGTTCGACTATTGCTGAAACCAAAGGTGTGAACTTGCTGATTGCTAGAGTCTGATTTGTTGTTGAAGTCTACAGTTGAAGAGGACGCCTTGAAGTGAAGTGAATTGCTGAGAGTTTTCAAAGTGTGAACTTGCTGATTGCTGATTGCTGATACGAAGTTATAAAAGTGCAAATTGCTGATTAAGAAGTAAAGTGAAGTCACTAAAGTCCACTTAGAAATCTGTTCTAAGTGTTGAAGTTCGAATTTATTGAAGAAGAGGAAGCTGAGGTTTGCAAATAAGAAAGTTATTGCAGCTTCTAAAAGTCGACTGCAGCCCCTATGCAATGTCTCATTTTATTTTTATAAACTAAATTGCTGACGAATGTTGGTTATGTTGCAGATGGCTGAGGCAAGGGCGACTAGCAAGGACAATGGTGCGTCCAGACAAGCTGTGATTAAGAAGCTGAGTAAAACATTCATGCCAGAATCAAAGTTCATTTCAAAGCTGGGCAAATTGACAGACACCAACTTAGGCTCCGTCAACCTAGAGACCTTCAAGAACAGGATGCTGGGCATTGGAAGTCATCGACCTTCGGCTACTTTGCACAACATTCTTCGAAGCGGATTATATGCAGCTGCTGGTTTTCCACCAGCCATCCAATGCTTGGAGCTGATGATGGAGTGCGCTAATTTCTACGAGAAGGATCACCAGTCGATCATGTCACCAGATGGCCAAGTGCTTGCCAACCTTACCCTGGCAGCTATTGGTGAAGCTTTCGGGATCCCGGTGCACAGAAGTATGATTTACAAATCCAGAGAACGAGCTGAGCGGATGTATGCTTCTGCTTTTGAGCTGTGCATGGAGACAATTAATACCCACTGGATGAGCACTCCCAAGCCTTCTCGAACGAAGTTGCCAAAGCAGATCATAGCGGAGGACTTGAAGCAAGAATATTGTGACCTCATCATGATGCTGAGTCGGGTTGGAGGTTGTGCACAATCATTCATTTTTGAACCTTGGATGTTTTACTACATCAACCTGGTGCTAGAAGGGAAGGACTATGTCAATTGGGCCGAGATGATCAGCGATAATCTGCATGAACAGCTCCTGAGCTTGAGGAGAACGAAGACGTTTTATATGAGCTCCTACATCATTTATTTGTTGGCACGGATGACGAAGTACAGGGGGATCTCTTACAAGGAACCTGTCGGTTGTGGCTCCCACCAGTTTAAAATATATGATGCTTGTCCGCAGTTGCATTTGGCGAGCACAACTCACTACAAGTGTGTCAACGATTCCTTCACCATGTATATCACGAGATTGCTTCAGGAGCGGTTGCATCATCGAATCTCGAGGGATGCCCAAGAGCTGATTGAAAGGTATGGGTGCTGGTTCATACAGTTTCCGACATTTTCTTATATTAGGCTACAAGGTTTTTCATCGTACCCATATAGGCTGCCTAAGTACCCAACAGATAGAATATTGATGCTAGAGATATCTAGGCAATTGCTTGCCTTTGATAAAATTCAAAAGAAGAAGAAGAAGGGAGGGGTAGAATTTCCAATTGTTATGGGCAACTCAGATGAGGTGTGTCCATCAATACAGGCAGCTAGAGAGGCTAAAAGTGAACTTCAGTTTTATCATTTCTCATACCACATTAGCCGACAGCACTATGACCCACATCATAACATCAAATGGGTACTGTCAGAGGAGTTTAAACATAAGGCCACCATTGAAGATTATTGGGCTGATGCAGTTGATGAGATTGAAGTAAGGAAAAGGATGTTTTCACGGTTACCTATTACTTTGATCAGGGAGTGCGAAGTGGTACCGGTTCCAGACCAGGTGAACGAGGATATGGATGTTGTACATCCGGATTATGCAGCAGTGAGGGATACTCCACTTCCACCTCCCGATTGGTCAGAGCCTAAGGTTGCAAATTTAGATACTCTCTCTATCCCAGTCATGACATTTACTAGAGCATGGGTCGACAGGCAAGTGAACAGGTTGAAAAGTAGGTCAATTGCCTTGACTTACAATTTGATGGGAGATCACAGGACGCCCACTACTGGTAGAAAGAAACAGATTACACGAGGTCCGGAGTCCAGAAAGAAGGAAATAGTTCGACAGGAGCCTACTCAACCAGAGCCTCCATGAGTTATAGTTGCATCACCATTGGAGACACGTTCTCCAAGTATACAGGAGGTCTCTTTATTTGCTGATCAGAGGATTGCATTGAATCAGGTGCAGGCAGTACAGGATAATATTCAGCCTCCACGGAGGGAGTCGGTTGGCCAGAGCGTCAACGCACCTGTTAGGGCTGATCAGCAGGATGATGAGGGGACTATTACTGACCCTCAGTTTCAGCAGGAGTTAGAGACGGCCATGAACGATGATGATGATATAGTGTCAGGGGACACTCAGCCACTTGAGGACGACGAGCCTCGCCTGAATGACGAAGAAGTTGAACAAGTTAGAGAAGTAGAGGCACAGGAGCAGCAGCCCTTTGATATACAGTATGATGTGCCTGAATGGCTTAAGGATAGAATGAGAAGAAGCCCCAGTGAGGAGCTTGATCCAGCAGTTGAGATGGAAGAATTTTTGAACAGGATCAGTGCACCTCCACAGAAGAAGAAAGCAAGAAAATTTTCGAAGATATCCACTGAAGAGGATGGTTCTCATACTCTTCATGTAGCTGTGCCTCAAGTTGATTGTGACCGAAATGAAGAAGTGCCAGAAAATTATGTGGTCACGACTTTGGAGTTGGGACGCCCCACTGGTGCGCAAATTGTAGAGTGTGATAACTCCTATCTTGCCCTCAAAGACAGATTATTCAAGATGGAAGGAAAATACAAGAGGTTGAAAAGAGAACACAAGGCCTTAATTGGATATGTGCAGCAGTTGTCTCGATCTCGAGGGCAGGATGTTCTAGTAATAGAGCCTCCAGCGGAAATTCCCAGGGAGTCAATCAGTGGCTTGGTAGAGTTGGGAAAAATGGCACAGGAAGCAGACAAGTGGGTCACAGGAGTTCGTGCTGAGACAGAAAAGTTTATGGAGGACCTTGCTTTTGCTTTTCAGCAAGCCTCTAGTATTTTGGCACAGATAGATGCAGTGGATCGTGCTTGGGGTGATGCTTCTATCTATCAGGGCAGAGTAATTCAACGTCTTGAGGCATTGAGGCATGTTCCGTTGCGATTGCTGATTGATGGAGGTGTCATTCAGGAGAATGACAGGTATGATTTTTCTAGATGGTATTCTTCAGCAATCACGGGGCGTGGCTTCTTCGACGCTGCACAGGCGGATTCAGCCAGGGTACATAAAGCTATGGCCAATATTATAGATGGAGTTCATAATACTTTTGAGGCCATATTTGCTAGGCGGTTGAATCCAGATGAAGTTAATCTCGATAATTTGAGGGGTTTGCTGGTGCCTTTCTTTTCAGATGTTCAGACCTTTGTACAGGATGATTTCGAGAATACTTCTACCTTCTCCACCCTGATTCAGAACACACAGGACTCTTTGATTGCTTGGAGAAAATCTTGTACGAGGCATGAGCATTCAGTCACAGTGTTAGAGTTTCAGTTAGATTGTGTTCCACCCATTTCAGTTCAGGAGGTTGAGGCTGTGCTTGGCAGATTTGTTGAGTTGGCAGTCAAAGAGAAGGCAAATGGGAATGCACTACTGGACGAAGATCTTCTAGAAGACTGAATATGGGCATTTATTACATCTACTATTTTTGGAGTGAGTGGGAATCTTTGATTCATTTAATGTACCACTCCCTATTCTGGCAATTTTTAGGGTTAGGGTTGAGGTGGCACGATTCTGGCCACTCTATTAATTGTAACCCTAGCCGTCTTTTGGGACTGGGCTAGCTATATAAAAGGGGAGTCCCCCTCATTTGTAATTCATTAGATCAGGCATTAGCATTAGAACTAGAGATTGGAGAGTAGAACATAGTAGAGCATTGTAGACATTTTGTTAGTGTGGAGGAGAAAGAAAGTTTTCCCTTTGAAAACTTTTGTGGAGATTGTTGTGTAACACTTTTCATGATAATAGATCTTTTCATTGATGGTGGAATTCGTCTTGTCATGAATAGCTAGCAAGGTCTCTTCTTCCTTTCGAATCCAAGTAGTATAATTTTCGTTTCATGCAAGTAGTTTACTTTGATGTGTGGTGTTTTATTGAGGTAGCTTCACTTTATTCCATACCACTAGCGGCTTGTTGATGATAAGTTCGCCTTGCGTGGTCGACTGGAGATTATCTTGCGTTTAAACTTCAATTGTGATTTGTATACCTATATGTGTCGTTTTGATGGTGTATGTATGCTAAATTACGATTTGAACATCATTTGCTATCCCTTTGAAGATTGCACCGATTTTACTGAGGCTGTCCGACGTGAGGCTAGGTGAAATTTGGTTGAAGTCTGCCAAAACGAAGCTCCACATATCCTGCATTTAGAATAGAACATAAGTTTCTTAGGCCCTATACTCTTTACTTTCTGCATATTTCTGATTAGTTTTAGGAAAACGAACTATATTGCCAAATCATACACGCAAGAATCCCTTTCAAAGCATACACCGACTGCTAACTGCAAGAAGTCTGAACAATTGTGTAAGTCCCCTCGTAAGAACACAGCAAGACACATCAACCAAACTGGGTCTATTCGCACTAAAGGAACCTTGGAGTTGAACGTGTGATCTTTCTCGCAATCTTAGCACACAGAATACTTTGATCAAGAGAAAGCGGAATAGCCTTCAAACTATTTTGTTCTTCGGCTGATTGGTGAGGTCACAAAAATCGCATCAACAGAAACCCTGAAGATTTCACAAACATGCAAGAAAAAGCAGCTGCTGCAACTTTTTTTTTAAAAATCTTCAAAAATTCTTCAAAAGAATGAGATGAAAAGACCCAAATGGCTGAAAACTAAAACCCTTTGACCATTTCCTTCAAAAACTTGATGTTCTGGATGAAAAAGTATGAAAAAGGAAGGTCTTATATTGCTGGTCTGAAAATTAATGAAGAACTTCTTGAAAATCAGCAACCTTGAACTCTTGAATTTTGAAATAAAAACATCAAAGTTGCTGCCCCTCTTCAACTTGGACGCCACCTGCAAAGAATAATGAAATTTGAATGATAAAAACCTCTTAAATAAGCTGTAGGCTTGAGAAAACCCTGCTTTCTTTTTGCTTTTATCTTCAAACCCCTAAATCTGCTTATTCATTGAACTTGGACATTCTCTTCATCTTGCAATTTTGAAATTTTGACCAAGGCAAGACAACTTGGGCGCCCTTGGCTAGAGGCACCAACTTCTCCCAGACTTAACCATTTTCTTGAATTTTTCAACTTTTCTCGATTTTCAACCCCTACTTGACCTTCGAACTGTGGCTTCCAGGTTGATCCGATGAATGAGCTGGATGATTCATCGTGATGCTTGACTGATTCTGAGAATCACCTTGGAGGCACTTCTGACTAAACCAAATTTCGGAAATTGGATAAACCAACACCCGTACCTTTCTATCAACTCCTGAGCCTCCTTGGAGATCCTATGATGAGTTCTTTGTTGAAGTGATCTCGTTATGTGAATGGTGAAGGCGTCATTCACTCTCTTGTAGTGAGATGTGCTCGTCAAGTGCAGCTGCGGACAAGCCTCATGAATCTTGAACTGCTGAGAGCCACACCCAATAGGCTTCTTGTATGTATTCCTCTGTACTTACTCATATGAGCCAACATGTAGATAATGTATGAGCCTATATAGAATGTTTTTGTTCTCCTCAAACTCCGGAGTTGCTCGTTGTAACTAATTGAAACCTTGTTTGAAGTCCTTCATTCCCAATCAATCTGGTCTTCACACTTAGAAGATATCGTTAGTGTAAACCAATTACGAAGAATCTATTATCCTAAATTATACTAAAACATCACAATTACTTATAAGATTCGATGAACGCTGCAAGCATCATTATAGTCATATAAGATACATATATATATAAATATATTTCATATAAATATATACATAATTATTTTTAATAATCATCTTTACCTAAATGTTATATATATATATATATATAGAGAGAGAGAGAGAGATATGATTATAAATTTCTAAACATATCATAATTAGAAAGAATAATAATAACTTTAATAAGCAATGATAAACAATAATAATAATCAATAATAAATAATAATCGTACTGATTCTACCCCTATAATTTTCTGATCATATTAAATGGAGACAGCAGTAGTAAATGTATCTGTTAGTACCATTTAATAAATTCGGAACATCTTTATGACTGAAAACACACAATAATAAATATACTTATTGACCTCTACTCTAAAAAATCTGAGCATATTATAATTAAAAATCAATAGCAATAAGCATTCCTATTTTATTATTAAAGCAGAACACAACCCATTAGATAGACTCCCGTATGCACACAGCCTGTGCCTTATTTCCTATCTTCCTTATTCCTCTTTTCTCCCATTCGATGATCTTAAAACTGTATATATATAGCTATCCTTTTCTTGGAAGGGAGGTGTCCCTTTGAATAGATATAATCTTTTGTTACCAACCCCTTAACATATCAATCGCTGCCTTAAACTTAGTTATCTCAACCGCTGCCTTTATATCTTCTATGAGATTGCTGCCTTATGATTTGTGTTTGCTCTAATATGAAATATGTTCATATATTTTATATTATAAAATTGTGATAACATCAGATTGTTAATATTCATTTTGTTATATAAGATAATTATAATTATAATATTAGTTTCTTGTGAACATTATTTTAATTATTATGATATTTACAATTAATAATAATATTAATTGTTTCCATTTGTTATGGTAATTGTGTTATAATTATATTCTTGTGAATATTAATTGTTTTATTATGATAATTGTATTATAATTATGATATTATCTATGATAGTTATAGTTATAATAATAATACTTGGATTGTCATTATATTTATATATATTTTTTATATTTATAAATTTAATTTATTGTTAATATTTATTTTATCTCTAACTATTATAATTGTAATATTATCAATGATAATCATAATGATATTTTTAATTGTATTTCTTTATACTTGACTAATGATATTCTGTAGAAACCCCTGTTCTCCCTGATTCTGAAAACTGCTCGTTTTGATTGTTTTTTCTCGTTTTTGCATATACCATTGAAGTGCGATTTTGAAAGAAATTGCATATAAAAATTAAATAAAATACCACACGTCTACAAATGATGGAAACTGATTGATTTATTGATACCAATAGGTTTATTGATCTATTATGCTGATTACAAGCAAGATCTGATGACATGCAACTTAAAAAGCAACAATATTATTAATGTAAAAACCTGGTATTTGCAGCAGATTGTAAAACCCTTGAAAGATGTGTCCAGATCTTTGGGAAATGGCGCCTGGAAATGAAGAACCCTTCCGGATGAATTCCAAACCAAAAACCCTGAAGATGCAATCTCTGAATAAGTTCTGTGATAACCTCTGAATGAAGCTACCTCTTTGATAAGCAATAAATCAGCTGATATTTCACAGCCTCTAAACTGCAACACTGAAGATGGCTCGTTCTCCAATGCCAAAAAGACAACTGAAACCCTTGGCTCCGTTCTCTGGAAGAATACTTGATCAAAAATCGATTTCATAACATAATGAACTTTCTTCACAATGAAAAATACTTATATTCTCAAGAGGGTCGACTTTTCTCAAAAAGGCATCATTTAAATAAAATTGAATTTTATCTTTTAATATTTCCAAAGTCTCGAACGCACTTTTAATTATAAATTATAATTAAAAAGTGGCCCCCTTCAATGTTGGTCGAACCCTTCAAGAAATCACTTAAGTTATAATATTAAATAATATTATAACTTTATATTATAAGCTTCAACAATTAATATTTAATTTGACAATTAAAATATTAATATCTTTCTCAATTTACGTCCGATTAACAAACCGTCTGAAGCTGAAGAATAAGTGATTGACTTTGCACATGACCAAACCATACTGCTAAAAATAGCAGGGGTGCTCCGCTGAATGACCTAACTTACTAAAAATAGCAAGTCAGGCAAATGATGTCCGAAAGACCCCAAACGAAAGCCAACTGGTAAGTTCTGACAATCCGAAGCCAAGCCAAGCTCCGAAAGAGACCCTCTAACCATACATATTAGCCTACGAGGGCTAAGAATAGGCTAAATCCACCGAACTCTGATGCTCGCAAAATTGGGGGACATTACATATTCTAAATTACTTTCTTCTATATTATTAAAAAATATAAATATATTAAGCGTATACTTATCTCAGATGCCCCTTTGTGATGGGGACATCACACTCGTGCAAATTATCACTAATCACCACCGCCCAGTCGATATGCTCCTTGCCTTCCAGCACAAGGTTGATGAAGTAAAACATCCACAGCTCAAAGATGAAAGTCTGGGGACATCCTCCAACTCTATTGAGCATCATAATCAAATCACAATATTCCTGCTTCAAATCATCTGAGATTATCTGCTTCGGCAACTTCATGCAAGTCAGCTTGGGCTTGTTTATCCAACGAGATTTTATCATATCAGCACATCTGTCAAATGTAGAAGCATACATACGCTCAGCACGTTCTCTCGTTTTGTAAATCATCTTCTCATGTGAAGGAATTCGAAATGCTTCGCCAATAGCTGCAGGTGTGAGGTTGGCGAACAACTTGCCATCCGGTGAAGTGATAGTCCTTCGCTCTGGTTTGTAACAGTTAGCACACTCCATGATCAACTTCGAGCACTGAATTGCTAGTGGAAAACCAGCAGCTACATAAAGTCCACTTCTAACAATATTGTGCGAAGTGATTGATGGACAATTGCCTTCAATTCCCATCATTCGGCTTTTGAAAGCTTCCATATTGAAAGAGCCCAAGTTTGTGTCACTCAACTTGCCCAACTTCGAAGAGAACTTTGACTCCGGCAGGAAAGACTTGCTCAGCTTCTTGATCACAGGTTGTCTGGATGCATTTGCCTTGCTGGATTCAGCATTATTTTCCTTGCCAGATGCTCTTACTTCAGCCATTCTCAACACCTCTTGCAACAACTTCGAATTCTCAACACTTAGAAAAATTTACTTGCAGCAATACACTCTCAGCACTTAGATTCCGAGCTCACACTTAGATTCCTTAGCGTAGAAAGACTCATCAGCCAAGATACCCAAAACTGCGTCCAAGTGAGCTAAATGCTCTTCCCATGACTTGCTATATACCAGAATGTCGTCGAAGAAGACCAATACAAATCTCCTCAACTGAGAACTGAAGACCCTGTTCATAGTAGCCTGAAAGGTGGCAGGTGCATTGGTTAGGCCGAAGGGCATAACCAAGAACTCGAAGTGACCGCAATGACACCTGAAATCGGTTTTCGTAATATCTTGCTCCCTCATCTGAATCTGGTGGTACCCGGATCTCAAATCAATCTTCGTGAAGAAGATAGCACCGTGTAACTCATCAATCAACTCATCGATGCATGGTATAGGGTACCTATTCTTAATTGTCCTTTTGTTGAGCTGTCGGTAGTCTATGCACATCCGAAGTGATCCATCCTTCTTCTTCACCAATACAACCAATGAAGCAAAAGGTGACTTGCTAGGTCTAATATGCCCCATAGCTAACAACTCGTTGATGGTCTTCTCTATCTCATCCTTGAGTCGTTTCGGATGTCTGTAGGGAGTGATCATAACGGGCTTTGCGCCCTCCTCCAACTCAATGATATGCTCCGTGCCTCTGTCTGGAGGTCTACCAGGTGGAATGTCACTAAACACTTTGGAGTGTTTAGTCCTCAATATTTGAATATCGGGGTGGTACTCACCCTTCTGCTGCTCCTGCTGGGCTGGCATCAACATGCACTCTGCTGCCCAGTCAACCATATCATGACGAATGAGTCTCTCCATCCGCCTAAATGAAACCATCCTCAGATTACTGTCTCGAATAGCCTTGATGACATGAGGTCTCTCATCAACCTTAAACTTCATCTCCATGTCTCGCAAATTGAGCGTGAACTCACCCAAATCGTGCAACCATGCCATCCCTAACACCACATCAGTATCTCCCATATTAACAACATAGAATTCAGTCTTGAACTCATAGTTGTTCAGTCGCATCAGAAGATCAGTAATCTTTCGGTCACATCTAAGGGTGTACCCATCAGCCACCTTGACTCGAATACCCTCAAATGCCTCTGTCTGAATGCCACATCTCTCCACCAATCATGCATCAATGAAATTATGTGTAGCACCCGTATCCAGTAAAGTGATCACCTTCTGACCTGCTAGGAGCCCGCGAAGTCTAAACAACCCATCTCTCTGAAGGCTAGTCAAATGGGCTTCCTGTAGCTTCCTTCCTCCTTCGTTTTCACCCTCATTTTCAGACCTGTCATCATCTGAATGCTCGGAATCAGCTTGCTGGTCTGACAGATCAGATTGCTCTTCGCCCTCATAAAACCATTCCATCTAATTGTTTTTGACTTTGGGACGAAGTGGGCATACATGTTTTTCATCGTAGGGTGCCTTGCACCAGAGACACAACTTTTTCTTCTGCAAATCATTCAGTGTTTCTCTGTCAAAGGGTGGTGCATTCTGTCTCTTAGGATCCGGTTGATCCTTTCTTCTGTCAAAGGGCCTATTTCTGTCAAAAGACCTATTTGGCCTCGTGTAGGGTGTCGAACCTGAATTGAACTTGCTGCGAGGTGTTGCAAGCTCCATGTTTCGAGCCTTCTTCATGGCTTCCTAAAGGGTAGGAGGATCAAATACCTTGACCCAACCTCGCATAGGTTCTATCAAACCCTCAACGAAAAGTATAATGAGTCTCCGTTCTGATATGCCTGTCACCATGACTGCAACTCTCTGAAACTCACCAATATAAGAATCCAAACTACCTATCTGCTTGAGCTAAGCTAGCTCCCTGAAATAGAGTTCTGGATCCTTCTTATCAAAGCGCTCTATGAGCCTACTGGTAAACTCCTGGTAAGTATTGACTGCATGATGGCCAAGTGTGTACATGCTGTGATGCCACCAATCATGCGCAAGTCCATCAAGATGCAAAGTAGCAAACTTAATGGCTTCGTCCTCCTGCATAGGCCTCAGTGATAGATAGTTGTCCAATTTTTGGACCCAAGACCTCGCTGACGTCTTATCAGAGCCATCAAAATATGGCAAGGTGATCTTGCTAACTGCATACTGCAAATCCCTGTTCACCTGTGGCTGTGGCTGCTGATGCTGAGGAGCTCTACGGTCAAATCTGCCTCCTCCTCTAGGTTTATGAACATCCATAAACTCATGAAACGATAATGCCTGCCTGATCTCAGGAGCCAACGATAGGTACTCACCGTGAAACCTAGTCACATCTGCTACTGACATGCCATTATGTGACTGAAACTCCTGATGTTGCCCCTACTACTCTGCCCCCGGAGTCGGAGGTGGGGTCTCTCTGGGTAAGAAAGTAGGTTGTCCAGGCCTACGCTCCTGATAGATCGGTGACGGTTGTCATGGTACTGATGCCAAGGACTGTTCCACTCCTGCAGTCCTGCTCGTCTATCCGATCTGAATATAATGTGGTTGTGATGAAGTATATTGCCTAATAGTGCCCATCAACTGGGACATCATGTCCATCATGTTGTCATGCCTGTGTCTAAACTCCTCATCTGTAATATCACCCTCTGCATGCGATTTCCCTGAATCCCTATGTGTCTTTGCAGGAATCTCACGGTCTGCCATCAGGGTTGCAACACTGTTCTCGCTACTGTTGGAGCTAGATCTGTGAATACCCAATACTCCTGACACTGTCTCACCTTCAGGAATAGGTGGACCTGTCCAATCCTCAACTCTACCTGTTCTTGTACCCTTGGTATAATGAATAATGTCTCTACTCATGAAAAAGCAACCAAAAAGCACTCTGTATTCTGAAAAAGCACAGGATGGCAGGAAATCTGTGCTCTGATACCACTGTAAGAGTCCAGGTGACTCTCAGCCCAAACCCTAACTGGAAATGTTGTCTTTTTGCAAGTTTTCTATGTTTTTGTATTTTTTTGAGGGTTTTGATAAATAACAAGAAAGCTGCGATTTGCTTAATAAATGCTTAAAAATTTATTAAAAATCCTAAGGCAATGAAAATGCTTGGAAAATGCTCAGATTATATAGGCGCACCAATTTATTAAGTTTCCAGAGCTTTTACAATAACAAAAATTGAACAATGAGCGAAATATGATTTTATTTTAAAGGAACCTGATGGCTGTTGCAGCAGCATGAAAGAATGAAGAAGATGGTGTGGCTAATGTGAATCTCCGATCACAGACAAGAGAAATCTCCAGATAACCTAGGCGCACTGGAACCCTCTGCCAGAAACTGAAGATGAGGGCGTTTCTTTCTGAAAAAGATAAGTACAGCCCTGCAAGGACAGAACTGTACGGCCCAGCAGCAATAATGAAGATAGTACGGCTTTATGGAAAATAGTGCCAGATCCTTGAGAAAAGAACTCTGTGAAGTCGCCTCAAACCACTGATGATTAATCTCTGTAAAACCATGCCTGAATCGATCAATAAGCTCAAACTGTAACCTCTGTATGAAGTCACCAAGTAGACAAGCTTCAACTGGTATTGCACAATCTCAGTATGCCAGATTCTGAAGAGGTATCGTTCTCCAAAATCGTTCGTCTGCTGAAACCCTAGGTTTTGCAAACTTCAATGCTCAAAGCAAATAGAAGACAAATTGAATAATCAAATCATAAGGGTTCGATTTGTCTTTTCCTGTGAATATATAGTTTCCTTTAAAAATTCGACCCAAGCTCACTTTTAATAATCATTTAAATAAAATGATCAAATTCGTCCTTTTTGACTTAGGAACAAAATAATAATTAATTGGCATCTCATTAATGAATAATAATTATTCATTATATCAAATATCTCACTTTATTATAAAGTATAATAAATACTTTATAATACGCCTTTTAATTAAATATTTAAATAATTAATAAAGTGACTTTAATATAAAGTCAAAAATATTAATTATTCATTAAACCATTAAATACTCCATTATTTCTCCATCTGACCGTCAAACTGAAGAACTGGGTCGACTCTGAGCTAAACAGCTGAACCAGGTCCCTGCCCAAAATAGCAGCTTCTGCCTGCCCGACTTTCTAAAAATAGAAAGTCTCTGAAAAACCACTCTGAAAGGTTCTGCGAAGGCCCAACCTGAAACAACTGCAACAATGAAGCTCCAGAACACTGGGTAACTGCCTCAATTGATCCTCTGCACACATCTGTCAGCCTACGAGGATCGAAATAATAGGCTAACCACATATTCAGCTGCACTGACTAGGATGGGGACATCACAGATAAATTCTCTCTCATCCATCTCCAATCATGGGCGCATTTGAGGTATAGTGAAAGAATTTCAACATACTTAGCATATTTTCTAGAGCCATCTCCACCTTGGGCACATATGAGGGGTGGAGGAGGAAAATTTTATACTTAGAAACCTTTTTCTCACCTTGACTTGATGAGGGCGCATTTAGGGGGGCTAGGGGAAATTAACAGTACTTAGAACATTTTTTCTAGAAAGCCACCACCTTCAATAACTTTGGGCTCATATCAAGGGGGACGGAGGAACTTTTAACACATAACAACTTTTTTCCTTAGCCATCAGCCAACTTGGGCGCATTTGGGACCCTCTACAGGAATTTTTACATACTTAGAAAATTTTCTAGCTCCATATCCATCAAGGGCGCATCTAGGGGGTCCTGCAGGAACTTCTACACCTTAGCTACTTTTTCTTCATGCCTCTTGGAGATGGGTGCATTTGGAGGGTCAAGGAGGAATTAACACTTAGAAACTTTTTCAATGTCCTCCATAGCCTAGCAAGTTGGGTGCGTTTGAGGTACCAAGGAGGAATTTCCAACGCCTAGAACATGTCTTAGCTCCATCTCCAACATGGGCACATTCAAGGGGTCAAGGAGGAATTTAAACTTGCCTTAGCACATTTCTTAGCTCCATCTCCAACATGGGTGCATTCAAAGTGTGGAGCAGGAATTAACAACGCCTTGAAAACTTTTCATCACCTTTATCAAGTTGAGGGCGCATTTAGGAGGCTAAATAGGAATTCCTCATGACTTGACTTATTTCCCAAGCTTCACCCTTGGCGCATTTAGGAGGCTGAGCAGGAAGTTTCTCAAGACTTAGACATTTTTTAGTTTGCTCGCCCTTGTTTACTATATTTAGTAAGTATCCTGGTTTCCATACTTCTGTAGCTTAGATTGATCTGAAATTCGCGCCACAGGATCCTCATGATCTAGTTGATCTGTTCACATTGCCATCTTGTGTCGACCTGCTATTTATAGCCTATTTCTGGAGGTGATTTACTATTTATAGTAACTGCTTGGTTTTAGGACTTTTGCAACTCCGTTTAACTTGAAATCTAACTGACGTGATCCTCATGGGTTGACTGGCCTATTCACATTGGTGCCTCATACTGACTTGCTATTTATAGCCTGTTTCAGAAGTGACTTACTATAAATAGTAAGTGCTCAAATTGCCTTCAAATTTTACCAGTGGATAGCTTGAAAGGTACTGGTCACAATGGGATACATCAATTTTCAGAGATTTTGGCATTTGACCCCCCATTTTGGGTCCCGAAGCTGGAAACCCTAATCTGACTTGCATGCGCCCCAAATGACCTCCGTTTAACCTTGTTTTTGTTGCATGTCACTTTGTTTGTGATACTGAAGTGTTGTGTAGCTGTCGGAATGATCCTGCTAAAAATAGTAAATGCTTGAAAAAGTGACCAACCATCAGTCGAATGAATTTGCATGTCACACTACTTGAGAAATCTCAAAAAACCTAGAAAAACCCAATAAACTAGACTGCATGTTAGCACTGGCTAAAAATAGTAAGTTCCTAAAAAGTGATCAATTCTGCTTGCATGTTACCTTGTTGCGTAGCTCTTGAAAAACCCATGAAAAATATGCCAACATGCACTGAAAAGTCCTGCACACAAACCCTAAAAATAGCCTCTGAAGACAACTCATGAAAAAGGTCATGATCTTGGTTTGCATGGTACATCACTGCGAAGCTTCCGAAAAACCCACAAAGAATATCCAAACATGCGTTGAAGACTCCAACATGCAAATCCTAAAAATAGCCTCCGAAGTGAAGACTACCGAAAGTTATCATCTCATCTTGCATGTTATATCACCACATAGGTCTCGGAAAATCCAGAAATATTGTCTAGTCATCCACTGAAAAAATTCGCATGTAAACCCTAAAAATCTGCTTCTGAAGGTGATACTTGCTAAAAATAGAAAGTTGTTCGTTTCAGCTCAAAACTTGCAGGCCAACAATTTGACGTGCTTCGAACGCAGTGTGGCAAATAAAAATTTCAAAAGCGCTAAGAAAATGTCCTAAAATAGGTACTTACTAAAAATAGTAAGTTGTCAGAATTCAGTGAAATTTAGCTAGGAACCTGTTGGAAGCTAACTGGCTACAGCATCAAGCTCAAATTTCAATTTACTCACTCAATTTGACATCAAACTGACTGGAAGAAAGCAAACCCTAATTCTCAGACTTAAACAAAATTTCAATTCAAGCTCAAAGGCGAGCACATCCCCAAAAAGGCAGACAACAGAAAGAGATAGAACGAGAGAGAGAGAAAACCAAAGCCAAAAGATGAGGAATGGAGCAATAATTAGGGGGTCCCCATTTTAAATGGTGTGATGTGTGAAAAGGTCACAACACCACCATGGTTAAGGCATAAACAAAGTGATGTAATTCTCAAATAAATATCTCAGCAAATAAGGACCAATAATACCACACATGGCTCACTCTACCTAAGTGACATATATGAGTGACAAGAATATATATATTATTCCTATAATTAGTACTCATAAAATGTATTCACTCCATATCAGCACTAGTAAGAACATCAACAACATCATTGTATATCATAGATGTGCATCATAGCATTATCTTATTATTGATAATGAATGACATTACCATAATGATAATATTATGTGATGAGCCTAATTGGCTCCAACTCAACCTCTGAACAATAACTGCCTGTTTTTGTGTTTTGTTTGGTTTTTGATGAATTTTAAAGAAGAATTGTAGACAGAAGTAGGTGCACCAAGCATAAATGGAGATAAAACTAAAATTTAAGATAGATCTAAGAAACTGCTTATGAATTATGTAATAAACAACTACTACAGATAGATAATGAACAACAAACATACCCGGATACCTCCAAACTATTTAAATAAAGAATTTTTGCACTCGCCAGGCACGAATGGATGAAACTGAGTAAATGCAACGCCTGGAGCCTAGATCTACTTTCTCCCACGCAGAAATTGGAGGAAAGCAGCTAAGAAGGTTGGACGCCTAGGATGGGGTCCAGTCAAGAGCCAAAAGTGAGGCGCTTTAGCTCCCAGCTTCACACGCCATTCCCAGAAGGACATGCCTTTCAAGGAAAAAGTACGGCCTCTGAAATGAAGATGAAGATCCTGTATGGAAAATCATCAATTTAATATATTTAAGTGGCTTTTTAAATTTTTTACAAAGTCAATTTGACTTTATAATATACCAATAAGTTAAATAATTAACTCAACCACGTAAATAATCATAACTTCCTCGAAACTTACTATTTTTCCGTGTCGTCATAAGCTAGCGAACACTAAACGACAAACGCCTGTACTGAAACCAATACTAAAGTGAAGGAGTGGGAAATGACAACACCCACCAAAACGGCCACTGACCCCCTAACCAAATCCTGTCAGCCTACAGGGGTCCAAGAAATAGGCTAACTCAACTGCTCCTGAAATTGACTAGAATGGGGACATTACATATTATACATCTAACATTATCATATTCCTAATAATGGAATGATACTACCATAAAGATATTCTAAATAATATTATGCATCTAACATTATCTTATTCATAATAAGAAATATCATTATCATTAAGACATCCCAAATAATAATATTATGCACCTAACATTATTTTATTCAAAATGAAGAAAAACATTACCTTATTCATAATAAAGCAGAAACGCTACCATAATGATATCCTAACTGATGTTATACATCCAATATTATCTAATCCATAAATAAGATACATTACCATAATATTCAGATTTACCAATGTTATTCAATGAAGATCTGCTCTTAATATTTCTGAGTATCCTCATATTGTCTTATTCACCAATGCCTTGGCCTTTCTTTCCTTTCTTCCCCCACCCAATGATGTTTTTGAAATTTCTTGAGTGTCTATTAAAATACCCCACGATTTGGTGGAAGATCACATCCTTCCCAAACCGTGGGTCTTTGAATGGTCACGTCTTTCCTTGTGCTGACTTTTGGCTTTTGATTTATTTGTTATTTTGTTTTTTCTTAATCTTAATGCTATTTTGGCCCACCGATGCGTTTAGTTTTTGGTTTATTGATAATAACACATAGCATAATTATAATGATGTCTTAGATTACATTCATTTGTATATTTATTAATATTCATTTGTGTGTTTGTTCTTTACTTCATATGTCAATTATTATTTTCTTTATATTTACTATTTGTTTATATTTGCTTATTTTATATTTGATATTTTGTCTCTGAATTGGGCTTGGGTTATTTTATATTTGTTATTTATGGTATTGATATTATAATATTTATGGTAGTCATTTATGCTCATAATTATAATATTATTTTGGGTAATCATAATTGAAATGGAATTCTCATATTTATATGTATTTTCTATTTATTTGTATTTCATGGTTTCTATATTTCAGTGTTACAATTTAGGGGACATGACAGGGAGGACTTCATTTGCTATTATAAACTGGAAATAACACTCTCCAGCCACCATATTCCATTCATTTCTAGACATACCATCCAAGGAGGGAGGTGTGGGATTTCTAGAGCAAAGTGCCCCATTCTAGGAGTTGTGTATTGTTTAATTTGAGGCGCCTTATTGTTTGTTGCTGTTGTATATCATTTGGAAAGTGGTTGAAGATTGTATTGACTCCATTTGAAGCTATTTGTGGCATCTAACTAGCTGTATTATTTTATATGAGACCTGCAATTTATGAACAGCGAAATGGGTATGTTTCTATTGTGATTTTAATGATTAATCTACATTTGGGTATTTCTCAATATTTTCTTTTAGCAACTGGGTATTTGGTTTATGGGTATTTGGTTTATGGTTATTTTTGCTTTATTTATGCATTTTCAAACAAACAAAAACACAAAAATTTACAACAGTAGTATTCAAACAAAAAACAAAAGAAAACAACAGAGTGTAATTTCCCATTACATAGTTGATAGTACAATAAAGAGTCACAAAATCTGGAAAAAGATTCATAGCAATAGCATCATGTTTGAAGAGGAAAAAATCAGGGGTGTGGCCTCTGCATGGAACCTCTTTACATGTTGCCTTGTGTATAGCAATTGTAGGACATTTTGTCATGTTTTACATGGTTACCACATCCGTACACATTTCTAGGTTAGCATCCCAATCATTGTAATCACATTTACTAGTGACCATATTTGTATACAATATAGCCATACCCTTATTTATTTATTTTTATCCCTTGTTGAAATGGTATTCCCATACTTGTACCTCCACATCTCCATCTTTCTATGATTAGGTGATCCATAAACTAGGGAGGATATTCCACACATGTAATAATCAACATATGTGGATTAACAATCCAAATTTCCCTATCTCCTTTACACCTATTCCTACCATCTACATTGGAATTTTTAAAATGCAAAGGAAAATGCAAAATAGCAAAAATAGAAAAATAGAGTTCTAAGCATCCTACAAACATGCAAAGGCAAATGCAACATAGCAAAATAGAAAAATAGAGTTCTATGCATCCAAATGCAGGAATAAACATATTGCAACTCACACAAATTGCAACGCGGCACATAACACTTGGAGAAGTCCTCCAATAGGTAGAAAACTATAAGAAGAGAGTGTAAAAACTATAGTTGCCCGGATAATCCATTATGGGAACATAGACAACATACCAATCCCCGTACCCAAAATTTCTAGTGAATCATTTACATACAAAATAGTCGTCTCCTTGTTCATTTAACCCGTGTACACTAATTTGATTGGCATCCCCGTCCCCGTACCAATACCAGTACCCTGCGTCTCCCGATAACTATGGTAAAAACTATTCATACCACTATATGACAGCCATTATACGTGATTACATGTCTAACGGGCTAATACAAGAGCAGATGCATAGCAACTACTAACTCCCTACATTTGCAAACTATCTTGATATCATAGACCAATAAATTGTGCTACAATAATGGATTGACAACAATCATAAAAACATATGCGAAATGGAACATAACCACTATCTTCCCATCAACAAAATGACCAGAACCACCAAGATAATTGCCAATGACCTACAGATGCAAGTCCATTAAGTGTAAAATAACCTTCTCCCTAACATGGAGAGATAAAACATAACCTTTCCCCCATCTCCCAAGCACAAGAATTTGAAAAGCCAAGTGCCACTATGAAAGATAAAACAAATAACACTTCAAATTTTGCTCATTTCCCACACAAAGATGCAATCGCTGCTTTGCTAGTAATTCATTCACCCCTTTGAGAACCATTCACCAATAGATGAACTAGTGCTCAACAAAGTGAACAGCTCATTCACCGCCTATTAAACCAATAAATTCACCATTTTCCCCTATTCAAGTACTTTTTGGATCTACAACTTCGAATGGATGCATTTCAAAGGAGTCCCATACCATCCTTCACCTACACCACACTAATCCTATCCAAATCCCCTACATATTGGCCTTATCACAATTTCATGCCATTTCTCATCTACTCTACATCCAATTTTTCAGATCATTAGATCTCTCTCAATCTCACAAACAAGATACATTTTCGCTAGGCTGACAAGAATCCCAGCCATCTATAGCGGAACAAGGATCTCATCCATCATTTAGCAATCTACTAGGTATCAATAATTATTGGGAGCCTTACATAATGGAAAGGTCTAAACAATGACATTACTATTCTACGTACCTAAAATTGGCAATATAAACATATCAATCCACTTTCTCTAATAGAGGAAATTTCTACAAGAAATATGCCACACCAATGATGGTGAATACAATAAGATAGTGACGAACTAGAACCTCTAAAAGAACAAACATCAGCATAGAATAATAGTTCATAAAAGTGGGTTGATAGTAATCAAAGAAGCTATAAGATAGAGAGATAGATGTGTTAGGTCTCAAAATCATTGCTCAACTTCCTAGAACCAAATCTCACTCACAACGCCAAGGTTGTCGTCATACAAGTGAAAACCAATCATCAACAAAATAATGGAGGACTTTGAGCTAATTCTACAAGAGTGAGTTATCTCCACTACACTTTGAGCTCATCTTAGACTCAGGAGGGTGTTCCTAGGGGTATACCTCAACAAGTATTACTATCATTGAGTTAAGAAAAGTTGGTTGCATATAACCCCAATATAGTTGATAATGTTGTGCAATCATAACCTGCATGAAATGAATGCATTTGAAGCTCACTAAAGATGGATCCTTTGTTACATTACAAGGTTATTACTATCTCTTGGACCCTTGTAGGCTGACAGGATCTGGTTAGGGGGTCAGTCGCCATTTTGGTGGGTTTTGTCATTCCCACCCCTTCACTTAAGTATTGGATTCAGTGCAGGCATCTGTAGCACAGTATTCGCCAGCTTCTGACGGCACGGAAAAATACTGTGTTTGGAGGCAATTATGAATATTTTTGTGGTTAAGTTAATTATTTAACTTATTGGTAAATTATAAAGTCAAATTGACTTTATAAGAGTCAAAAGCCCCTTAAATATATTTAAATGGTGACTTAAGGATTATAAAGTGATAAAATAAATCACTTAAGTCAATTTAAAGGTGCGCTCACTTCATAAAGTGGGATTAAAAACTATTAAAAGGAATTTAAATACATTTTAATGTATTTTAAAAGCAAAAGTGTGTGGCTTTTAGAAGTGTGTGCCTTTTTGGAGATATAAGGAAGGAAAGGCAATTCAAACTCACTTTTGATCATTTGACATTGCTTGTTATTATCTTCTCTATGGTTATTGTCTTAGGACAAGGGTTTCAAGAAAGTCTTCATTGGAGAGCAAAAATTCTTCATTGATGTGTGATTGTGAGACTATGAAATACCAGTTGAATGGTTGCAACTATGGGAGCTTCATACGGGAGTTCATCTGTGCTTTCAGAGTTATTCTATTCAGAAGTTTACATGTTTAAACAAGAAGAGGGCTTACAAATCTGGGACGCCATCTTCACTTTTTTTAAGTTTTCAATAAAGATTGTTCTTTAACATTCAAAGGCCGTACTTTTGCCTTGAAAGGCGTGTCATCTAGAAAGGACGTTTGGAACTAAAGGAAAAAACACTTTCCTTTTTGGCCAGTTCTAAGTTCCATCCTGGGCACCTACCTTTCTCAACTGCTCTCCTCCAGTTTTTGCATGGGAGAATGTAGATCCAGAGCTTTGGCATTGCATTTACTCAGTTTTAGCCATTCTTGTCTAGCAAGTGCAAAAACTCTTTATTTAATTAATCTAGAGCTATTTGGGTATGTTTGTTTTTCATGATCTATTTGTAACAATTGTTTAATACATAATTCATAAGCAATTTCTCAGATCTAGCTTGAATTTCAATTTTATGCACATTTTATGCTTGGCGCCCCTTCTACTTTTGTCTAAAATTCTTCTTAAAACAATCAAAACAAAAAAACAAGTCAGTAAAAGTCAGAGGTTTGAGTTGGAGCCAATTGGGCTCATCACAGTCATTTTATAAAAATTAATTAAATACAAGTCACTCACAATATTAATTTAAGGCAACTTAATTTATTTAATTAAATTGTTCCCTTTCCAATCCCCCGAATTAGCCTACGAGAATAAAATAGCCTAATGGAACTTCCCCAAATGCCTAGGTCGAAGAAGGGGACATTACAACACACTTGCACTACTCAACTAAAAGTAGAGACTAATCAAAACAAGTACAAATAAGGATTTAATGACACCAACATAATAAGCTAAACAAAGTCATTGCTATCCAATTTCCAAACTACAAGAGACTAACGTAACACCTACTAAAATACACTACAATACGAAGCTTTCAATAATTGTCAAGTGATATTTAACTAATAAAGGTACACTACCACATAAATAAAACACTTCAGTAGTAATTTAGAAGCAAAGTACACATACTAAATCCCATTAATTAGCGAAATTTGGATTCACAATAACATTGAATAGCACTTTTAGCAAAATGCAAACTTAAGAATTACCATACATGAAACTAAGTGCAAAGCCACTTATTTATACTATTTACAAATCTATTGCATGAAAATAAGTAAAAAACCAAATACTGCTTAACTCTAAGAATAACTAATTGCATGAAATGCAAGTTTTATTACAAAATCTTATCCTCTAATACTAAAACTAAAACCATACAACCTTCAATTAAGTTGTAGATTAAATTTATTATAAACTATGACTTATTGCTCACATCTCAAATGGAAAGAGATCTAAAAATAGCTAACCCAAGCTATAAATAGCAAACACTGAATATAGCAAAAGGCTAAAACGAGCACAAGATCCTCACACTAAAAATAGCTTTGGCTAGAAACAACAAATCCCAAAACATGCTCTTATCTTTGAAAATTATGACGACTAAAAATAGGGCAATTTATTTCTAGCATGAGCTAAAAATAGACTTCTCTATAAGGTGACTCTAGGTGACTTTGATTAATTTTCAACTTTTCCTTTGATCACAACTAACCCTCTAAAAAATCTTGAAATCTACTCATACACCCTTCCTTTGCATGGGCATGTCATTCTACTATCAAGCGCACCTAAATATGCACTGAAAAAAAAAACACACTTTCTATTGATCGCACGTATGCCTTACCTCACACCTAAACATAAACTCAAAATTTTCATAAATTCACTTTCTTTGTTGGAGCGCACGTCTCAAGTTCTAGGGAGACCTAAACACTAGATTGAGATTTGAACATACCTACTTTGTATTGTTGCACATTGGATTCTTGGCACCTGTTTATAAACCAGCATTCAAAATATTTTTAAATCAATCCTCTTCGTAGAAGTGTGCACTTCTACCTCCATATGTGCTGGATCATTGCTTGCAAGATCTTTTTAAAACAAACAACCTTCCTTGTATTGGCAATCCCATGTACTTTCCAAACAAAAAGAGAACATCCTCTAAGCATAGGGGCACTTAACCTTCAACGCATGTGCCAACGCTTTGTAGGTAAAAGAAATTTAAAAAGAATTTGATGTGTATTGGCATGTGCCTTGGCACACACCTATACTCAACTTTAAAATTTTTGAAAATTTGTCTTTTGTTGAGGCACATGGCAAAGGTTATACATGCGCCATTACTTTGATTTCACTAACACTTCCCTAAAACTCTCCTCACGTGCCTATGTCTGATTTTAATTTTTTTTAAATGGCTCTTGGTAAGATTTATTTGTATTAACACATGCCATTATCCAACTAGACACCCATGCATTGGAGATGAAAATTTAAATTTAAAGAAATAAATCTATATTCCTTTATATTGATGCATGCTTATACAATGTGTCAATTTTTTACCATTCCTTAAAAAAGTGCCTTTATTTCCCACGCATGCCTTAATCTTTGTATCGTGTGCCAATGATCGATTAAAAGCACCATTATTATCACTCATACATGATTGGAACATTCAAACAAGCCATTATTTCCAAGCACACGCCATTCATGTGCTTTCATACATAATGTTCTTCATTGTCGCACGTTGATACTCTTAGTGCCTTCAAATTGGACCTATATGCACCTAGCACCGAACAAGGTCTTTCATTAGGCATTCCTTTAACATCCTATGTGTGCCTTTGCTCATTTGTAAAGGTACATCTTGATCCCATGACGTCCATTTGTAATCTTTGTCAACACCAACACATCTCTATATGACACACCTAGATATCACCTACACAATTTACTTTACTTTGCCATGGCTTTGAACCTTGGCACATGCCAGTAAACTCCACAAGTGCTTGTATCCTAGATAAAAGTCCTTTTATAGCCACGTTTAGAGACTATGACACATACCTATACATTGAATGGAAGATTTTGACTAAAACCAGATGCTTTGTATTGGTGCATGCCTATACAATGGTTTTTACATTTTTGAAAATTTGCCTCCTTTAGCATGCATTTGATCTTCTAGGCACACCTAAATATTGAAAAATCCTTTGCCTTTTACTCAGGGAAACCCGAGGACACGTCCCTCCCCCTAAAATGGCCCGTCCTTGTCCCCAGGACGTCCGGTCTGGGGACGGTTGGGGATGGTCCCATGGCGTCCTCTTTACTTTTCAAAAGCTGGGAAAGGTCCCAAAACGGGGAAACAGTCAATAGGAGAAAAGGGGACGACTGACCATCCCAAGGACAGCCAAGGGATGCCTGAGTCATCCCCTGACCATCCCCCACATCAAAGCATGTTTTAAAAATTAAAAAAAATATATAATAGTTTTCAGTTTTCTGGCTTATGAGTTGTTCGTTTAAATTATTTTCATATATCTTTCACAATATTAGGAACACTCACAAGATAAATATTTGTTGCTCTATTATAGATATATAAAAATAACAAAAATTTATTCCAAAAGCGTGTAAACTTAAATGTATTTGCTTGTTGTTCACTAACAGGTTTTAGAGACAAAGATTTAAGATTTTGACCTTTTTAAACTGTTCATCACAATTGGAAATTGGCAATTGTCCCCACATTTGCTCAGATCCATATCAGACAATACACCAGCATTGAATTTACTTCCAGTAGTCCACACTCCCACAAAACTACAATAATTCTACCTTCAGACGCCTCAGCTATTCATTATTGTTTTGTGCCAAGTAATCAATAACCTAGGTGAAACAATCGTCACTGCAATCACAAATGTTCGCCCATTTGTAAGCTGGAAATAACCTTATGTAATTTGATATAAGTTTATAAATTATAAATTTGTTGTACCCCAAAATTAAAAATTTTGTTAAACTTAGACATTTTGAAGAAATGAGTAAAAGTCTTGTTAAATCAGTCAAAAAGGTCAAAATCTAGGTGTGCGTGTCTTGCATGAGGGGTAAAATCTTGGAATTCTCAAAATCTGAAGATCTAGGTCTGCTCAGAGCAGCTTAATCTACAAAACTCAGATCTCAGTTTTTCATCCCTACTTTTTAGGAAAACTGCTAATTTTTGGAATTTTTCTAAAAATAGTAACTTTTTTGGTCTTTCTCTCGGTTTCTTTTTCTCAATGGATGCTGGGCGTAACAACTAACACCTCTGGAGTACAAGTTGTTATGAACAGCCTATGCACACTACGCAATGAGTGCTCTTTGAATTATGGAGGGGAAGCTCCCTCGATGTGCTTTGACAAATATACTTTTGCAAAGGAAAAATAAGCTAAAACTACTTCCTGTCTTTTTGTTTCAGCTGCTAGAGGCACAAGACTTTCTTGAAAGAACTTTTACGTTGCAGCTGAGTTTTCTCTGGTTTTGCAAATCAACTAAACTACAACTTATATCTATCCAATCTCCTCAGGAAAACAGAGCAAGAGGAAACGGAGCAAGGTTTGACTATCGGACGATAAGCATGTTTAGACTCTCTACTTGAAGGCAAGGTGGCACAACTATCATCTCAATCTAAACAAGCTTATTGGATACAACAGATTTAAGAATTCACTAAGACGATCTTATGGAACCCTGTGTGGCATAACACTCGATCGAAACAGCAAAGCCTTCACAAAACAGCCTTTATCTTTATAATCTCACGAAACCCTATGTGGCATAACCTTCGATTATATTGATAAAGATTCACAAAACAGATTTATCGCTGCAACTTCTCGAAACCCTATGTGGCATAACGATCGATCACAATGGTAAATTAACACAAAACAGCCTTATCACCTCAATCTCTTGGAACCCTATGTGGCATAACAATTGATTTCAATGATAAAGATGCTCAAACAGATATACCTAAACTATGGAAAGAATTCAGCATTACAATCTTTCAAAACCCTATGTGGCATAACAATCAATTGCAATAATGAAGACAC
>VDFB02319950.1:141059-277459 GCA_007258455.2 Sequoia sempervirens
TAGTAAGTAGCCAGAATCAAATGAAATTTTAGTGGAAGCTTGCTGGAAGCACACTGACATCAATGTTAGTCTCAAATCTCAATTTACTTCATTTGACCTTAAATTGGCAAGGAAGCTCAAAACCCTAATTTTCAGACCTGGCCAAACTCACGTTTAAACTCAATGGCGGAGACATCCCCAGAAAGACAGACGGCAGAAAAGAGAGACAACAACAAAACGAGAAAAGCGAAGCCAAAATTAGGGGGTCCCCATTTGCAATGGGGCGATGTGTGAAAAGGTCACAACAAGAAGGTTGGACGCCTAGGATGGGGTCCAGTCAAGAGCCAAAAGTGAGGCGCTTTAGCTCCCAGCTTCACACGCCATTCCCAGAAGGACATGCCTTTCAAGGCAAAAGTACGGCCTCTGAAATGAAGATGATCATCTTGTATGGAAAGTCATCAATTTAATATATTTAAGTGGCTTTTTAATTTTTTTATAAAGTCAATTTGACTTTATAATATACCAATAAGTTAAATAATTAACTCAACCATGTAAATAATCATAACTCCCTCCAAACTCAGTATTTTTCCGTGTCGTCATAAGCTAGCGAACACTAAACGACAAACGCCTGTACTGAAACCAATACTAAAGTGAAGGAGTGGGAAATGACAACACCCACCAAAACGGCCACTGACCCCCTAACCAGATCCTGTCAGCCTATAGGGGTCCAAGAAATAGGCTAACTCAACTGCTCCTGAAATTGACTAGAATGGGGACATTACATATTATACATCTAACATTATCTTATTCCTAACAATGGAATGATACTACGATAAAGATATTCTAAATAATATTATGCATCTAACATTATCTTATTCATAATAAGAAATACATTATCATTAAGACATCCCAAATAATAATATTATGCACCTAACATTATTTTATTCAAAATGAAGAAAAACATTACCTTATTCATAATAAAGCAGAAACACTACCATAATGATATCTTAACTGATGTTATTCAATGAAGATCTACTCTTAATATTTATGAGTATCCTCATATTGTCTTATCCACCAATGCCTTGGTCTTTCTTTCCTTTCTTCCCCCAACGAATGATGTTTTTGAAGTTTCTTGAGTGTCTATTAAAATACCCCACGATTTGGTGGAAGATCACATCCTTCCCAAACAGTGGGTCTTTGAATGGTCATGTCTTTCCTTGCGCTAACTTTTGGCTTTTGTTTTATTTGTTATTTTGTCTTTTGTTAATCTTAATGCTATTTTGGCCCACCGATGCATTTAGCTTTTGGTTTATTGATAATAACACATAGCATAATTATAATGATGTCTTAGATTACATTCATTTGTATATGTATTAATATTCATTTGTGTGTTTGTTCTTTACTTCATATGTCAATTATTATTTTCTTTATATTTACTATTTGTTTATATTTGCTTATTTTATATTTGATATTTTGTCTCTGAATTGGGCTTGGGTTATTTTATATTTGTTATTTATGGTATTGATATTATAATATTTATGGTATTCATTTATGCTCATAATTATAATATTATTTTGGGTAATCATAATTGAAACGGAATTCTCATATTTATATGTATTTTCTATTTATTTGTATTTCATGGTTTCTATATTTCAGTGTTACAATTTAGGGGACATGACAGGGAGGACTTCATTGGCTATTATAAACCAGAGATAACACTCTCCAGCCACCATATTCCATTCATTTCTACACATACCATCCAAGGAGGGAGGCATGGGAATTCTAGAGCAAAGTGCCCCATTCTGGGAGTTGTGTATTGTTTAATTTGAGGCGCCTTATTGTTTGTTGCTGTTGTATATCATTTGGAAAGTGGTTGAAGATTGTATTGACTCCATTTGAAGCTATTTGTGGCATCTAACTAGCTGTATTATTTTATATGAGACCTGCAATTTATGAACAGCGAAATGGGTATGTTTCTATTGTGATTTTAATGATTAATCTACATTTGGGTATTTCTCAATATTTTGTTTTAGCAACTGGGTATTTGGTTTATGGTTATTTTTGCTTTATTTATGCATTTTCAAACAAACAAAAACACAAAAAATTACAACAGTAGTATTCAGACAAAAAACAAAAGAAAACAACATAGTGTAATTTCCCATTACATAGTTGATAGTACAATAAAGAGTCACAAAATCTGGAAAAAGATTCATAGCAATAGCATCATGTTTGAAGAGGAAAAAATCAGGGGTGTGGCCTCTGCATGGAACCTCTTTACATGTTGCCTTGTGTATAGCAATTGTAGGACATTTTGTCATGTTTTACATGGTTACCACATCCGTACACATTTCTAGGTTAGCATCCCAATCATTGTAATCACATTTACTAGTGACCATATTTGTATACAATATAGCCATACCCTTATTTATTTATTTTTATCCCTTGTTGAAATGGTATTCCCATACTTGTACCTCCACATCTCCATCTTTCTATGATTAGGTGATCCATAAACTAGGGAGGATATTCCACACATGTAATAATCAACATATGTGGATTAACAATCCAAATTTCCCTATCTCCTTTACACCTATTCCTACCATCTACATTGGAATTTTTAAAATGCAAAGGAAAATGCAAAATAGCAAAAATAGAAAAATAGAGTTCTAAGCATCCTACAAACATGCAAAGGCAAATGCAACATAGCAAAATAGAAAAATAGAGTTCTATGCATCCAAATGCAGGAATAAACATATTGCAACTCACACAAATTGCAACGCGGCACATAACACTTGGAGAAGTCCTCCAATAGGTAGAAAACTATAAGAAGAGAGTGTAAAAACTATAGTTGCCCGGATAATCCATTATGGGAACATAGACAACATACCAATCCCCGTACCCAAAATTTCTAGTGAATCATTTACATACAAAATAGTCGTCTCCTTGTTCATTTAACCCGTGTACACTAATTTGATTGGCATCCCCGTCCCCGTACCAATACCAGTACCCTGCGTCTCCCGATAACTATGGTAAAAACTATTCATACCACTATATGACAGCCATTATACGTGATTACATGTCTAACGGGCTAATACAAGAGCAGATGCATAGCAACTACTAACTCCCTACATTTGCAAACTATCTTGATATCATAGACCAATAAATTGTGCTACAATAATGGATTGACAACAATCATAAAAACATATGCGAAATGGAACATAACCACTATCTTCCCATCAACAAAATGACCAGAACCACCAAGATAATTGCCAATGACCTACAGATGCAAGTCCATTAAGTGTAAAATAACCTTCTCCCTAACATGGAGAGATAAAACATAACCTTTCCCCCATCTCCCAAGCACAAGAATTTGAAAAGCCAAGTGCCACTATGAAAGATAAAACAAATAACACTTCAAATTTTGCTCATTTCCCACACAAAGATGCAATCGCTGCTTTACTAGTAATTCATTCACCCCTTTGAGAACCATTCACCAATAGATGAACTAGTGCTCAACAAAGTGAACAGCTCATTCACCGCCTATTAAACCAATAAATTCACCATTTTCCCCTATTCAAGTATTTTTTGGATCTACAACTTCAAACGGATGCATTTCAAAGGAGTCCCATACCATCCTTGACCTACACCACACCAATCCTATCCAAATCCCCTACATATTGGCCTTATGACAATTTCATGCCATTTCTCATCTACTCTACATCCAATTTTTCAGATCATTAGATCTCTCTCAATCTCACAAACAAGATACATTTTCGCTAGGCTGACAAGAATCCCAGCCATCTATAGCGGAACAAGGATCTCATCCATCATTTAGCAATCTACTAGGTATCAATAATTATTGGGAGCTTTACATAATGGAAAGGTCTAAACAATGACATTACTATTCTATGTACCTAAAATTGGCAATATAAACATATAAATCCACTTTCTCTAATACAGGAAATTTCTACAAGAAATATGCCACACCAATGATGGTGAATACAATAAGATAGTGACGAACTAGAACCTCTAAAAGAACAAACATTAGCATAGAATAATAGTTCATAAAAGAGGGTTGATAGTAATCAAAAAAGCTATAAGATAGAGAGATAGATGTGTTAGGTCTCAAAATCATTGCTCAACTTCCTAGAACCAAATCTCACTCACAAGGCCAAGCTTGTCGTCATACAAGTGAAAACCGATCATCAACAAAATAATGGAGGACTTTGAGCTAATTCTATAAGAGTGAGTTATCTCCACTACACTTTGAGCTCATCTTAGACTCAGGAGGGTGTTCCTAGGGGTATACCTCAACAAGTATTACTATCATTGAGTTAAGAAAAGTTGGTTGCATATAACCCCTATATAGCTAATAATGTTGTGCAATCATAACCTGCATGAAATGAATGCATTTGAAGCTCACTAAAGAAAGATCCTTTGTTACATTACAAGGTTATGAATGCACCCTATCTCTTGGACCCTTGTAGGCTGACAGGATCTGGTTAGGGGGTCAGTCGCCGTTTTGGTGGGTTTTGTCATTCCCACCCCTTCACTTAAGTATTGGTTTCAGTGCAGGCATCTGTAGCACAGTGTTCGCCAGCTTCTGACGGCACGAAAAAATACTGTGTTTGGAGGCAGTTATGAGTATTTTTGTGGTTAAGTTAATTATTTAACTTATTGGTAAATTATAAAGTCAAATTGACTTTATAAGAGTCAAAAGCCACTTAAATATATTTAAATGGTGACTTAAGGATTATAAAGTGATAAAATAAATCACTTAAGTCAATTTAAAGGTGCGCTCACTTCATAAAGTGGAATTAAAATCTATTAAAAGGAATTTAAATACATTTCAATGTATTTTAAAAGCAAAAGTGTGTGGCTTTTAGGAGTGTGTGCCTTTTTGGAGATAATGAAGGAAAGGCAATTCAAACTCACTTTTGATCATTTGACATTGCTTGTTATTATCTTCTCTATGGTTTTTGTCTAAGGACAAGGGTTTCAAGAAAGTCTTCATTGGAGAGCAAAAATTCTTCATTGATGTGTGATTGTGAGACTGTGAAATACCAGTTCAATGGTTGCAACTGTGGGAGCTTCATACGGGAGTTCATCTATACTTTCAGAGTTATTCTATTCAGAAGTTTACATGTTTAAATAAGAAGAGAGCTTACAAATCTGGGACGCCATCTTCACTTTTTTTTAGTTTTCAATAAAGATTGTTCTTTAACATTCAGAGGTCGTACTTTTGCCTTGAAAGGCGTGTCATCTAGAAAGGACGTTTCGAACTAAAGGCAAAAACACTTTCCTTTTTGGCCAGTTCTAAGTTCCATCTTGGGTGCCTACCTTTCTCAACTGCTCTCCTCCAGTTTTTGCATGGGAGAATGTAGATCCAAAGCTTTGGCGTTGCATTTACTCAGTTTTAGCCATTCTTGTCTGGCAAGTGCAAAAACTCTTTATTTAATTAATCTAGAGCTATTCGGGTATGTTTGTTTTTCATGATCTATTTGTAACAATTGTTTAATACATAATTCATAAGCAATTTCTCAGATCTAGCTTGAATCTCAATTTTATGTACATTTTATTCTTGGCGCCCCTACTACTTCTGTCTAAAATTCTTCTTAAAACAATCAAAACAAAAAAACAAGTCAGTAAAAGTCAGAGGTTTGAGTTGGAGCCAATTGGGCTCATCACAATCATTTTATAAAAATTAATTAAATACAAGTCACTCGCAATATTAATTTAAGGCAACTTAATTTATTTAATTAAATTATTCCCTTGCCAATCCCCCGAATTAGCCTACGAGAATAAAACAGACTAATGGAACTTCCCCAAATGCCTAGGTCGAAGAAGGGGACATTACAACACACTTGCACTACTCAACTAAAAGTAGAGACTAATCAAAACAAGTACAAATAAGGATTTAATGACACCAACATAATAAGCTAAACAAAGTCATTGCTATCCAATTTCCAAACTACAAGAGACTAACGTAACACCTACTAAAATACACTACAATACGAAGCTTTCAATAATTGTCAAGTGATATTTAACTAATAAAGGTACACTACCACATAAATAAAACACTTCAATAGTAATTTAGAAGCAAAGTACACATACTAAATCCCATTAATTAGCGAAATTTGGATTCACAATAATATTGAATAGCACTTTTAGCAAAATGCACACTTAAGAATTACCATACATGAAACTAAGTGCAAAGCCACTTATTTATACTATTTACAAATCTATTGCATGAAAATAAGTAAAAAACCAAATACTGCTTAACTCTAAGAATAACTAATTGCATGAAATGCAAGTTTTATTACAAAATCTTATCCTCTAATACTAAAACTAAAACCATACAACCTTCAATTAAGTTGTAGATTAAATTTATTATAAACTATGACTTATTGCTCACATCTCAAATGGAAAGAGATCTAAAAATAGCTAACCCAAGCTATAAATAGCAAACACTGAATATAGCAAAAGGCTAAAACGAGCACAAGATCCTCACACTAAAAATAGCTTTGGCTAGAAACAACAAATCCCAAAACATGCTCTTATCTTTGAAAATTATGACGACTAAAAATAGGGCAATTTATTTCTAGCATGAGCTAAAAATAGACTTCTCTATAAGGTGACTCTAGGTGACTTTGATTAATTTTCAACTTTTCCTTTGATCACAACTAACCCTCTAAAAAATCTTGAAATCTACTCATACACCCTTCCTTTGCATGGGCATGTCATTCTACTATCAAGCGCACCTAAATATGCACTGAAAAAAAAAACACACTTTCTATTGATCGCACGTATGCCTTACCTCACACCTAAACATAAACTCAAAATTTTCATAAATTCACTTTCTTTGTTGGAGCGCACGTCTCAAGTTCTAGGGAGACCTAAACACTAGATTGAGATTTGAACATACCTACTTTGTATTGTTGCACATTGGATTCTTGGCACCTGTTTATAAACCAGCATTCAAAATATTTTTAAATCAATCCTCTTCGTAGAAGTGTGCACTTCTACCTCCATATGTGCTGGATCATTGCTTGCAAGATCTTTTTAAAACAAACAACCTTCCTTGTATTGGCAATCCCATGTACTTTCCAAACAAAAAGAGAACATCCTCTAAGCATAGGGGCACTTAACCTTCAACGCATGTGCCAACGCTTTGTAGGTAAAAGAAATTTAAAAAGAATTTGATGTGTATTGGCATGTGCCTTGGCACACACCTATACTCAACTTTAAAATTTTTGAAAATTTGTCTTTTGTTGAGGCACATGGCAAAGGTTATACATGCGCCATTACTTTGATTTCACTAACACTTCCCTAAAACTCTCCTCACGTGCCTATGTCTGATTTTAATTTTTTTTAAATGGCTCTTGGTAAGATTTATTTGTATTAACACATGCCATTATCCAACTAGACACCCATGCATTGGAGATGAAAATTTAAATTTAAAGAAATAAATCTATATTCCTTTATATTGATGCATGCTTATACAATGTGTCAATTTTTTACCATTCCTTAAAAAAGTGCCTTTATTTCCCACGCATGCCTTAATCTTTGTATCGTGTGCCAATGATCGATTAAAAGCACCATTATTATCACTCATACATGATTGGAACATTCAAACAAGCCATTATTTCCAAGCACACGCCATTCATGTGCTTTCATACATAATGTTCTTCATTGTCGCACGTTGATACTCTTAGTGCCTTCAAATTGGACCTATATGCACCTAGCACCGAACAAGGTCTTTCATTAGGCATTCCTTTAACATCCTATGTGTGCCTTTGCTCATTTGTAAAGGTACATCTTGATCCCATGACGTCCATTTGTAATCTTTGTCAACACCAACACATCTCTATATGACACACCTAGATATCACCTACACAATTTACTTTACTTTGCCATGGCTTTGAACCTTGGCACATGCCAGTAAACTCCACAAGTGCTTGTATCCTAGATAAAAGTCCTTTTATAGCCACGTTTAGAGACTATGACACATACCTATACATTGAATGGAAGATTTTGACTAAAACCAGATGCTTTGTATTGGTGCATGCCTATACAATGGTTTTTACATTTTTGAAAATTTGCCTCCTTTAGCATGCATTTGATCTTCTAGGCACACCTAAATATTGAAAAATCCTTTGCCTTTTACTCAGGGAAACCCGAGGACACGTCCCTCCCCCTAAAATGGCCCGTCCTTGTCCCCAGGACGTCCCAGGTACAGGGGGACGTGTTGACGTGGTTTTTGCGACTACAACAACACAGAATAAAGTTGCTAACGGCTACTCTACCCTCTCTTGAACAAAGTTTCCTGCATGCTAAGATTGCGAGATAGATCATACATTTAACTCCAAGGTTCCTTCATGCAATAGAATACCCTCAGTTGGCTTGATGTGATTTGCTGGTATTTCAAGGGGACTTACACAATTGTTCGACAGTTGATAGCAGACAGCAGACTAAGGGATTTCATGTAATTCAAATGATTTGGCAGGTGAGCACAAGTTTCCTAATTCTAACCGGAAATGAACTGAAATTAAAGGGTGTAGGGCCTAAGAAGTTCTAATCTATTCTAAGGTGTGGGACATGGCGATCAATTCTCACAAGCTTCAACCAAGCTCCGTTTTGCCTCACTTCGGACAACTTCCGCGGAACTGGTGCAATCTTCAGAGGAGTGATTTAAGATGTTCAGATCACGTTTTAGCATGAAGACACCATCACAACGACACATGCCAACATATAAACCATAATCGAAGTTAAGTTTCACAAAGTTCCAGTTGACCACACAAGGCGAACCCACCATCAGTGAGCCCGCTAGTGGTATGGACAAGCGAAGTCTTGTTCAAATCGAGCACCACATTCCACAATTACTAAGTACTGGCATGAAATGAAATCTACTTTACTTTAAGCTACATCAAGATGCTACGTGAATTGGAAGGACGAAGAAGCCTCAACAACTACTCATAACAAAGAAGAAATCACCATCAATGAAAATTCTTTTATTATGAAAGCATTCATGACAACTTCTTACAAAGTATTCAATGGGAAGACTTTCCTTCCTCTTCAATCTAAACTATACTATCAACTATCTAATTGCTCTCTACTCCTTTTCTGCTATCCTAACTCTGATCTAATTCTCCTCCTAATCAGCCACAAATGAGGGGGACTCCCCCTTTTATAGTTGGCCAAGTCCAACGGACGGCTCAGATTACAATCGGCTGGATGGCCCAGATCGTGCCACCTCAGCCCTAAACAAGATTCGCCCTAAAAACCGCCACTAAGAGGAGTGGGGTAATAAATGAGCCACAATGTCCATCATCCTTCTAGAAGATTCCGTTTGTAGACTCGTTCACACTATTCTTGATCTTCTTCTTGACGTTGTTCTTCAACTTCTTCTTTGTCACTTGAGTCATACTAAGTCTCGACACTTAGCCATTTTCTTGCAACTTTTCCTCCTTCATCACTTTAAGTCACCACCGCTTGATCTTGACGTTTCTCCTGCAAACAAGCAAGGAGAAGAGCATTAGAACACTTCATAATATAAATTCAACTTACTTACCAGGATTTTCATGTTTCGACTTCCAAGTGTTCATTGTCTTCACTTAGCCAACTTTGCGTTCAAATTCATGCCTTAGACAAACTTCATCCTCAAGGGCGTATCATCCTTTTGACAATATTAACTTCAACTGCATCTTCAAGAAATTCATTTCACCTGCTCGAGCTCTGACAACTTTGATTTTATTCATCTCTGGCTCAAGAAGACCATCTTCACGAAGAATTTGAGCAAATTCACCTAGGCAGTTCCTTTCAAATTCATCGTCTGGAGAATTTCACCTTGAACACATTTTCTTCATTTTGCCTTAGAAAATTTTCAAATTTCCCTTAGGAAAACTCATCAATCCAGTGCCCATCAAAAATCTTCATCCTGAAGGCTGCAGCGAAGCATGGAAGACTTTAAAATCAACTCCTCATCGATAATCTTCAATACCCAGAAGAAAATTTCCTTCAGAATGCGTCGAACTAATGGGTGCACAATGAACGGGTTCATTTAATTTTCTTGAATTTTGCACCTTGGAAAAAATAATTTTTTAACAAATTTGATTCCGTTCTTCATCTCTATGATCATCCTATTGCTCTAACTTGAAAAATTTTAAATTCACCCTGCAACTGGCATCCTCTGACAATTTCACTGGAAATCCATTCATGGCTTAAGAGATTTCATCACTTCGCCAGACTTAGGCGTTTTTCCTAAGGAAGAACATTTTTTGCCTTACGAAATTTCATTCATGTTCAATCCTTCTCCCTGTGGTGAGGAAATTTTTTTGTTTTTAAACAATTCACTTGGAGAATTTTCCTTGAAAGCACATCATACTTCAAACTTCCAACGCCTAGCATGTTTCATTTTTTTTTTTATACCTTATGCTTTGGGCGCATTTGGCACTCCATGAGGAATATTTAATCTTCAACGCCTTGGCACTCTTTAAATCCATCCACCTTTTACACTTTACCTTAGGCGCATATCTCACTTCAAGGGGAATATCAACCACGCCTAGCAATATTCATCCATCACTTGCCATTTTCAACGCCTAGCAACACTTTATCTTACCCTTCCAACGCCCTTGGTAATTTCACTTCACACTTCATGCACTTGGGCGCATTTTTGATGTCATGAAGGACTTGACTTTTCAACGCCCTCAACTCTTGTCTTCACATGGCCCCATTTTGGGCGCATTTTGCCATGCAAGAAGGATGAAGATTTGTTGACTTGTTGACTAGCTTGGGCGCATTTCTCATGTGGAGGAGAATGAAAACTTTCAAACGCCACCAACAAGTGACCTTTCATCTCCCACATTTTTGTCCTCACATGCCCTCTTTTGGGCGCATTTTGCCTATGTAGAAGGATGGGCGCATTTTACCCCTGGAGGTGGATGAAACTTGTTGACCTCCTTGACTTTCTTGAGAAGTGGGCGCATTTTGCCATAGGAGGAGGATAAACTTCATACTTAGAAAAATTTTGAACTTTCACCAGCTTTTCCTTGAGGGCGCATTTTAGCATGTGTGGAGGATTAACATCTTTGACTCCTTTGACCTCCTCTTAATATGGGCGCATTTGATGCCTCTAGGAGGATGAATTTCATACTTAGAAATTTTTGAATGCTACTAGCTTGCATGTGGGCGCATTTGGAGGTGGCAGGAAGATTTAACAATGCCTTAGAATATTTTTCACCATCTTATTTCTCCTTGGGCGCATTTTGAAGGTGGAGGACGAGACTCAACACTTAGCAAATTTCTTGATGCCTCTACCACCTTCGGCGCATTTCTTGGGTGCTGCAGGATGAGAAACTTTGACTTTCTTTGACTTTATGCTGGATGGGCGTATTTTGGCCTAGGAGGTGGACGAAATTTATACTTAGAATTTCCTCCATGCTTCTTCATCAACTTGGGCGCATTTTGCCATGGCTGCAGGATGAAGTTCCAGACTTAATCAATTTTCCTCGTTTTCGCCAGTTTATCCATGCCTTGCTATTTATAGTAAGCCCTCTGATTTTTGCATCTCTGAAGCTCAGAATGATTTGAAATTTCAAATGCTGCATCCTCACGACCTTGTTACCCTGTTGGCATTGCTATTTTTAGTCAGCCTGCTATTTTTAGCTCATTTCTAAAGGTGATTTACTATAAATAGTAACTGCTCGTTTCTGATACCTCCACAACTCCGTTTGATTTGAAATTTGAATGAGGCGCTCCTCACCACGTGACCTGCCTGCTGACATCGGCGCATGCAACTGATTTGCTATTTTTAGCCTATTTCAAAAATGACTTACTATAAATAGTAAGTGCTCCGTTTGTCTTCAAATTTTACCAGCAGATAGCTTGAAGGATGTTGATCACAGTGGTTTTGAAAAATTCTGACTTTTTACCCCTCTTTACAGGTCCCGAAGTTGGAAACCCTAATTTGTCTTGCATGCATATCAAATGATCTCTGTTTATTCTCGTTTCTGTTGCATAGCGATCAGCTCGTGATTCTGAAGTGCTGGGAGGCGGCTGCCGGGATGCACTTGCTAAAAATAGTAAGTTCCTTACTGAGTGATCATCTCCGTTTGCATGTCATATCACTGCGAAGCCCTCGAAAAACCCACAAGGAATATGCAGACATGCAAAGAAAACGTTGACATGCAAACCCTAAAAATAGCCTCGGAAGGCCAAACCCTGAAAGTCATCGTCTCGCTTTGCATGTTATACTGTTGCGAAGGTCTTGAAAAACCCAGAAGGAATATGCAGACATGCGGAGAAAAACTCTGCTTCTAAGCCCTGAAATTTATCTCGGAAGCTGAACTGCTAAAAATAGTAAGTCCTCTGTTTCAGCTCAAATTTCGCACGTGAGCAGCTTGGTGTGTTCTGAATGCAGTGTGACAGTCGGAATTTCAAAAATGTTGAAGGATTGCTTGTAATTGCACACTTACTAAAAATAGTAAGTACTCGGAATTTGATGAAAATTTGTTGAGAGCCTGCTGCAAGCATACTAACACCAATGTAAGCCTTAGATTTCAATTTATTCACCTCGTTTGACCCTAGGTTGACCAGGAAAGCACAAACCCTAATTTTCAGACTTGGCCAAATTTCACGTTTAGGCTCACCGACGGGAACATCCCCGAAAGGGCAGATAGCAGAAAGAGAGAGAGAGAGACAAAACCAAAGCCAAAAGACCAGAATGGAGCAAAATTTAGGGGTCCCCATTTTGAATGGGGCGATGTGTGAAAAGGTCACAACAGGACAGTTGGGGGATGGTCCCATGGCGTCCTCTTTACTTTTCAAAAGCTGGGAAAGGTCCCCAAAACGGGGAAACAGTCAATAGGAGAAAAGGGGACGACTGACCATCCCAAGGACAGCCAAGGGATGCCTGAGTCATCCCCTGACCATCCCCCACATCAAAGCATGTTTTAAAAATTAAAAAAAATATATAATAGTTTTCAGTTTTCTGGCTTATGAGTTGTTCGTTTAAATTATTTTCATATATCTTTCACAATATTAGGAACACTCACAAGATAAATATTTGTTGCTCTATTATAGATATATAAAAATAACAAAAATTTATTCCAAAAGCGTGTAAACTTAAATGTATTTGCTTGTTGTTCACTAACAGGTTTTAGAGACAAAGATTTAAGATTTTGACCTTTTTAAACTGTTCATCACAATTGGAAATTGGCAATTGTCCCCACATTTGCTCAGATCCATATCAGACAATACACCAGCATTGAATTTACTTCCAGTAGTCCACACTCCCACAAAACTACAATAATTCTACCTTCAGACGCCTCAGCTATTCATTATTGTTTTGTGCCAAGTAATCAATAACCTAGGTGAAACAATCGTCACTGCAATCACAAATGTTCGCCCATTTGTAAGCTGGAAATAACCTTATGTAATTTGATATAAGTTTATAAATTATAAATTTGTTGTACCCCAAAATTAAAAATTTTGTTAAACTTAGACATTTTGAAGAAATGAGTAAAAGTCTTGTTAAATCAGTCAAAAAGGTCAAAATCTAGGTGTGCGTGTCTTGCATGAGGGGTAAAATCTTGGAATTCTCAAAATCTGAAGATCTAGGTCTGCTCAGAGCAGCTTAATCTACAAAACTCAGATCTCAGTTTTTCATCCCTACTTTTTAGGAAAACTGCTAATTTTTGGAATTTTTCTAAAAATAGTAACTTTTTTGGGTCTTTCTGGGTTTCTTTCGAAACGGATACTAGCAAAATTTTCTAAAAATAGAAATTTTGTCCGCCAGGGCCCAAACTGGTTTTGATTGGCTCAAAATACGTCCACATCAGGCTGGTGCAATCAGAATCTCAAAAAGATCAGTTTTTCCCTAGTGGGTCTATTTTGCTTTTTCAGAAGATATCAGGAGCTCCAAGATCATGAATCGAGGTCAGTCAGCTGCCAGGCGTCAGATTCAACACTCAAGCGCTAAACAAAAGGTGAGTTAACAAACATGCACGAAGAACGAAGAAGGAAGTTGAAATCCGTAAAATTTTGGCTAACACTGCTTGACATGGGCGCCCCAAGAGGAGATAGGCGCCCATCTTTTTAGGGCATCAAATGGTGAAATTAGGGTTTGAGCTCTCAATCAACAAATCATCCAGTCGCCCGGGATTCAGAGCTGAACAAGGAAGATCCAAACAGAAATCAGAATGAAAAATATGAAAATCATGAAAATTTGATTAAGTCTAGGAACTTTGGGCGCCCTTGGTGAAGAAGGGCGCCCAACTTTTTGAAGGGGCAAATCCAGCAGTTAGGGTTTGCTAAAGTGCTCAATCTCTTCGGAATTCAGTCTGCTTCGCAATGAATATCTTTGTCCGAGCATCCAACTGGTTATCCTCTGGCAAATTCAGATCCAAGGTGAGGGTATAGAATAAAGGTTTCAAACTCTAAAAGATGGAAAATGAAAAATGACTAAGTATAGTAAAGTTGGGCGCCCCTAGCCAAGAAGGGCGCCCACAGCCAAGAAGGGCGCCCAAGCTTTTGAGGCTTCTAATGGACTTTTCTGTAGTCAGCACTCCCAGAGAACCCCCTTCAGAATCTTCTCAACTTTGCGAAAACCCCAGCCGTCAGTCAATCCGGCGCCTGAAACTCCAGATCCGATGAGGTCATCGGTAGAAGAGAAAAGATGAAGAAATGTTGAAAATGGCTAAGTCTGGTCAAGTTGGGTGCCCCTGGAGAGAAAGGGCGCCCAAACTTTTGAGGTCAGAAATGATGGAATTTGCCAATACACCGCCTAAGATCACCTCGTTGGTTTCAGCCAAGCTATCCAGTGAACCTGTCAGCCAGTCAATTAGATCAACGTAGCTCCCGGAATCAAGATTTCATCAAAAGATCAAAGGGAAAGGAATAAATTGAAAATCATGAAAAAATGGCTAACACTGTGAAAGTTCGGAGCCCCTGGAGGAAATAGGCTCCTATGAATTTGAAGGTCAAAACGAAGTTTTCCGTCAGAGGCGCCTCCAGAACAATCTTCTCAAAAACAGTCAGGCTACGCGATGAATCATTCAGCTCATTCATTGGATTAATCTAGAAGCCAAAGATCGAGGTCAAAGTAAGGGGTCAAAATGGTGAAAAGTTGAAAAAACTCAAAAAATGACTAACACTAGGTGAAGTGGGCGCCCCTGGCCAAGAAGGGCGCCCAACTTGTCATGCCTTAGTCAAAATTCTCAAGTTTTAAAATTGCAAGATGAAGTGAATGTCTAAATTCATTGAACAAGCTGAGTTTAGGGTTTGAAGATTAAAAGCAAAAGAAAGAAAAGCTATTTCAAACCCTAAATCTATTTAAGACATCTCTTCCTTTCAATTTTCATCATTTTTGCAGGTGGCTTCCAAAGAAGAAAAGTGGAGCAGCAACTTTGAGGTTTTATTTCAAGATTCACGAGCTCAAGGTTGCTGATTTTCATGAATAATTTTCAGACCAGCAACATAAGACCTTGCTTTTTCATGCATTTTCATCCAAAAGATCAAATTTTTGAAGGAGAAGGTCAAAGATTTTTAATTTTCAGCCATCTGAGTTTCTTCATCTCATTCTTCTGATGAATTTTTGAAGAAATTCATCAAGTTGCATCAGCTGCTTTTTCCTTGCATGTCAGTGAAATCTTCAGAGTTTGCAAATTTTGATCATCTGGGTCCTCGCAAAATAGTCTTTTGAAGAAAACCCATATCATAGCTTTTTTTCAAGAAGATTTCAAATTCTAGGGTTGGCTGCTTTTTCGATCAGCCCTCAATATTTTTCAAATCTAATCAACTGGGTCCATTTCTAATTGTATTCTAAACAAAACCCAGGTGCCAACTTTTTCGGTAAAAAAATTGAAGAAATTAGGGTTTACTGTTTTTTAGTCAAAATTCAAGATTTTCAAAAACGGACGATCTGGGTTGTTTTGCAACGAAATTCTGAGCAAAACCCATATCTCAGAAAAATTTTCCAAAAATTTGTCCGTTGGAAGAAAAAAAACCAGCATTCTAAAAATAGAAAGTTGTTCAAAGCTTGTCTAAACATAGGCGAGTTTACAGTCATTCTTCAAGGTTTTCAATATGGAGTACACTCCCCTTGAGTTTAAGACCAAATCAGCACTATATCAAAACTTCATCATCTCAGTTGAAGAACACGAGAAGGTGTGATATGAGAAAAAGGAAAGGTAGCAGAAAAGAGTTGTGCAATACTCTTATGTTGGAAATCAAGAGAGGTGTCAGAAACATCAAGTTGCAGAGCCGCCAAGTTATCAATTAGTGAGTCATCTTTTCGGGCAACAATGTTTTTCAAGAACAGAACTCATAAAGCAGCCAAAGAAGTGAAGGATTCTCTAAGTTTGATCACAGAAGGCGAGGAGATCTTGTAGAATCAGAATATTGCCTTAGATAGTATCAATGCACCTAATCGGGACCCAATTTCCTGCTTTTTAGCGGATATGATTGAGATTTAAAGCTGTTTTCATCTAGAAGCTTTCTTTCCGCTTTCTTTCTATTCTTGGAGCAATTCTTATCCATTCTTTGAAGAAGAGAAAGAAGATAAATGTAATAGTTGGCGTTTCTCGCTTTTCCTGCTTTCTTAGGTGTTAGATGTTATCTTCCTTCTAGATTTAGTAATAAAGCTTGCTTGTTGAGCAAGCCCTAGATTGTGAAAGCAAGGAGATTTTAGGGTTCCCTACTCCTTTGCTTGCCTATAAATAAGAGCCCTTGCTCATTAGTTTTCCTTAACGGTTATTGTGATAGCAAATTGTTGAGTCTCTTTTAGCTAACAAGTTGTTATTCAGTGTCAGTTCACTTGTGTTTATGATAGCGAATTGTTGAGTCTCTTTTCACCAACAAGTAGTTGTTGTAATCGCTGTCCGTTTTGTGTAAGAACAAGTTTGCAAGCCTCTTTAGCTGCAAGTTCTTGTTCCATGCATGTGTTAGAATAATCTTTGTTTCAGAAGTTTCAGAAATAAAATCATGAGCCTCCTTTGCCTTGGTATAATGTCTCAAATTTCCGTTATTTGTGTTATGCTTTTATGATCTTAATTTCAGCTTACATTGAAGTGTGTAGATGTTTGTTGGAAAAGAGTTTATTGAAGCACTTTGTCAGAGAATCAACCTTGTTCATTTCTAGTTTCTCTTGCTCTACGTATTACTTGAGAAGTTAGAAACGTTTTTAGCTTAAGTTAGTCGTAGTTGAAGTTCTTAAATCAGAAAATCTCAGCTGCGGCGTTTGTGTTTTATAAACCTTGTGCTCTAGCTGATCAAAAAGATAGCCAACTTAGTTTATAGTTTACTTTCTTTCAACACCATCAGCAAGAGGGAGCTTCCCCTCCTAATTTGAAAAGCAGTTTACCTATGCATAGTTGTCCATTTCAAATACGCATTCTAAAGGTGCAAATTTAAACGCCAACAAACTTGGAGGTTGTATCATGATTCATGTATGTTAATTTTGAATTTTCAATGCGTATTGAGTATTGACAAAGAATGTTGAACACAAATGTTATATGTTAAGGTTCGATAATGTATAGTATGCATGCTTTATCAATGTTTTCATATGAATATTTAAAATTTCCCTATATATTTTAAATTTTCCCTATACTTTATATAGCCGTCCCCCTACCGTCCCCAAATTTGGCCTCAAAAATCAGAAACTTGGGGACTCGTCCCCGTTCCGAAAACTTGCGGTAACATTGCTTTCACTGTGATGTGTACTTCATTCTTGAGACGTGCCTGAATAAGAGGATTTGATCTAAGCAAGCAATCGATGTCTTTTTGTGGCATGCCTTTTAGCTCCAAGCACACACATGAATGGCATTTCAAAACCTATTGAATGGCCCTTCAATGAATTGTGTCTTTAATCCCACGTGTGAACCTTCTTCATGTGCGTGTGCAACTGTACCTAGAGGATGCACTTGTCTTCATGACCTTGGCCATTTCAGATTTTGGAAGCCTGATGCCTTCAGAAACCTCTTTCATGATCTTGCAAAATACTTAGAAAAGGCAGAAAGACGACTAGATGATGCAGATTGTAGAAGATTTGATCATCTTCATTCACTTTATCTATGCCCTTTTTAGCAGCTATTCTGTTCCTCTTTCTGCTGTATATTTGCAGTGTAGTGTTGCTAACCTGGAGGCAATTGTATTGACAATATGGGAGAGATCCATATATGAATTTTCCAAGGAGTCTTAAGCTTCTCCTGATCCTCAAGATGGCAGCAATTTTATTTACCTGTGTGGGAATATCAGGTCTGAAAAAACTCTTTTGAATGTGCAACAATAAATGCACAACATAGGACCCAGTTAATTACATAGAGCCTATTAAAGGAGTAAAACAGTGTCACAATTGCACTCCTTGTTTGAAAACTATTACGTAATGGTGTCACCTGCTGAGAACCCATTGTACTGACTCCTGGAAGAGAAGTTGCATATCCTGTTTAATATACAGGAAAATCGTCCAGTTATATACTGTGTTGTATATCCTGTTATAGCACTAAGAAAAAATTTGAATAATGGTGAAATTATCCAAACAAGGCACATTCTATGTGATTAATTAAAAATTAACTAAAGGAAATTACTAAACCTGAATATACTTTCTTAAGATTGTACAGCTGAAATTCCAATGATAATTCATGTTTGAATGGCAAAACAACAACAGTACTTGCAACAATGCTCTTACGTACATTAAATGTTCTTATTATATGACTTAACAATATAAGTAAGCATCTCTAAATTCATGAATAATGCCATGATCTTTATCCCTGTTCATGTTCACTACAAAATAGTAAAGGTCAACGAAATAATCAGATTAAACAGGCAACCAAAATACAGTAAAGGATTTTAATTTCATACCCAAAATTTTGCTCAGAATTTCTTCAGCAGTAAAATCAATAGAAAACCATCCTGTGATATTTTTTCCATTAACCATGTAAGTATTTTGCCGATCCTTAAAAATATCTGCAATATTTGTACTGTTCTCCAGTCTCAGATCTGTGCGGCATATGTTTCCATTATCTTGGGTCAATTGTAGATCACAGAAGAAAACAACATTGGGTAAGCTATTATTCAATGCCACTCCATATGCAAAAGATGTGTGATCAGGAAAAAGTCCTGACAGTCCACCCCGAGCTATGACTACAGGTTCTTGACCTGCACCATGGAAGAATTTGTTAGCCTCCAGATGATAGTAATTATAGTTCCTCCCTCTAGCAGGAAAAGAGAAAAACAATTGTACTTGCAAAACATAATTAAAAAATTGTCCAAACAAGAGCATGACCTCAACTCCAAATAAGGCATTGAAAATAGTGATTTTTCTCCTGATATGAGAAGGAGAATCTCAGAAATCTTAAAATCTAAGCACATAGCAAAGGTAATAAAATTTGATGCAAATAGTATCATTTACAATCACTCCAAAAATTTAAAGAGGTTGAATTGTACATAAAAAGAGCTCAATATAGGCTTCTCCTACCATTTTGTCTGACAGGATTCACTGACTAAAATTGCAATGTAGTGCATGAAAAAACAGAAAATGATTGGACCAATCTTAAAGTGATCAAACAGGTTTCCATGGGGAGCATGACTAAAATAATAGGAAAGCTCTTTAAGATGGACCAAAATGGATCATGTACTAGGAAAGCTACAAAGATGATAACCTACCCATAAATATTTCAATGGTCCTCCATAGGTAACACAGGGAGCATGCCCACCAGCCTTTAACCTTGATCATTATCATGGAAAATTCCCCATCTCATAACCAAACCATGACGCACTAGTCTTCCTATTGATCAAAGATCAAACTTTAGCCCTTCTTCAAGTTAGGGCTGGGCCCAGATAAGCCTTATTGAAAAAGGAATTTACATCAATAAATCACACCATATGGCACTCCAAATGCTAGCATCATCTACTTGTCCATTTTCTGGCATAATTACTAAGATATAAATTGTATAAATACACCCCAGCTTCTGCTCCTAATGTAATAACTTGCTCCCAATTAGTTACAATATACATTGATCTTGGGCTTTGGTTTTCAGCAAGAATTGATACCTACTGGACTCTTTGTATGCCATTGTTAAGACTTCCGCACCTAACAAAATCAACCGCATGCAATTTCATCAGGGTTATTCCTTCAATTTTGTTAAGTTCTCACAAAACTTTGAAACCCAGCTTTTAACACACTTGCAAGTAGTCATTAGTACACTGCTGAACTTGAATGGCATACAAAGAGTCCAGTAGGTATCAATTCTTGCTGAAAACCAAAGCCCAACACCAAATGTCCCTTATTATCCATGCACCAGATATCAACAAGAAGTTTATTCTACAACAAAAAACTTTTAACATGCATTGAAAATTAAAAACATTGAAAATTCTGCTTTCAATTATCGTTAGCTGGGCTTAATGTAAAAATATCTCTTTGACCATATTAAGGAACCAAGCCCACCCCCATGTCTGCTAGGAGATGCCACACACTTAACCCCAAAGTTTTTTGGCAGCAACTGTGAATCTTCAGCAGCCAGGCAAAAATGACAGGTGGCAGTTATTAGCAAAATGTTATTTTTGTTTAAATCCAATTTGTTGATTCTCCCTCATGCCAAGGGATCAATTAAGGCTAGCTTCCTCCGTTTTGTAATGTAGGGAGAAAATGTTCTATGCAGGTTTGCCCACGAGTCACAAAACAGTTATTTTTGTTCTTTTTATCTGTTTATTACAAAGAGAGTGGCCCCAAGTCCACATTTACGAGATATATATATACACCTCTTTGACATTATAAAGTACTTTTGACTCTCAGACAAAGAGCCACATAAATTGATCACTTCCCCCTCAACTCCCTAACAATCTGATTGTCCTTTTTGCTTTCAAGCTTAAGGATTCTACCACAAAATTTCCCTTCAAATATTTTGCAGTCATCCTTTACATGAGCCTTTATGAAATCATGATGTTCCCCACTCCCATGATTCCTCCCATATTAACCATTACAATCTTGTTCGTATCATCAACAATCAATGGTGCCTTGCAATGGTTAGTTGTCTTGAATCCAAACTCAACAACCAAGGACTTAACAAACTTATTAAAAGATTATTCTGCTGTTAAACCATACCAACCAAATCTATTTGAAGATATATTTTAGTCCTAAAATATAATTCAGCCCAAAGAATACATTCGTTTTTCCAAAAAACTATTTTCTTTAGCACTGTTTTATACCCACTTAAGCATTGATTTCCCTTTTCTCCTCACTAGTTGCTAGTTTCTGCATGCCAGTTTTAAGGATAACATCCCACATCTTAGTCAATAACATTACAATATTATAAATTCCCTTATCTCGATTTTCAAGGTAGGAGCTTTACATTTAGAATTCACTTTGTTGAATTCAACATCCATTTATCAAATTCTTTCATTGATAACTCCTGACCAAAATGCAAATTAAGTTATTGCATTTTCTCATGTTTAACATACCAGCAATCTACTTAGCAAAGGCTTTCTCATTTGTCGGTAACATTAGTGTTTACATACAAAACAGTGGTTTCATCCACGACATCTCGTCTGTTAATATATCTTCCTTCCTTTAGAAAGAAGTGATAGTTTTTCTTGAGACAAGGCTTTTTGAGACAACTATGTGAAGTTTTTAATTCAGCATTTGAATCTCAACATGAGATCTTAGAAAGAAGTGATATTTTTTCTTCAGACAAGGCTTTTGGAGACAACTATGTTAAGTTTTTTATTCAACATTTTGGATCTCCACATGAGATCCATGATCAAGGAAAACAGTGCATTATGCTTCTCAACTAGATTTTATTATAATGCACAATGGGTCAACTTAAGAAGAAACAATAAATAGTTAGCTCTTACAAGAAAGAAAGATGGCAATCAACTAATTCAAAAACATTAAATGCACATCTCATAAAGCAAGGAGCTTTTCTGACATGTCGATGATGGGCCTCCAAGAATGGCTTTAAGTTCAAACCCTCATCCTTACTCAGGTATACGGATGTATATTAATCTATATTGGCTCACTTAGGTGCTGCTTGCAATATTGATCATCCATATCAATTACTTTTGCATCCTTAATGCAAATGAGTGATCAGCTAGAGCGATTTTACCACCCCTCTTCCTAATAGCTACTGGTGTCAAGTTCATTCACCCTCATGCCAATGTAATGTACCCTTCGCAATCATGAACAATTGAATGGAGACACTTAACCTATTTAATTCCCATAGGTTAATTCGCATTTTGCGATATGGCAAGGGAATAATCAATTAACTAATTAAATTAAGTTCTCTAAAGCCATTCATTTTACAGCCAATTTATATTTAATTAATTATTTTATTAAAGCTGGGCAGTTTATTAAAAAGTAACTTATTTGGAACCCAAAAGTAAAGTTAAATTAAAAAGAAATTTTAAAAGTCACTTTGAGGGGAAAAATTAAATATAATATTTCAATTATTCAAAAAGGGTATAGAAAGGAGAGTTGAAAAATGAGATTCATTCTTGGCATTTTATTTTTCAAACACCAACTTGAGAGTGAGAAATTGTTCATCTATTCTGCCTTAGGATGAAAACCCCTTTGGCAAAGATTGGTTTTGAGGACGGAAACCACAATTCCAGCCATAGATATATGTTGTCTTCATGTGTAGCTGTGTTAAGATAAATTTCAGTTAAATAGCATTAATATTTTGTTACATATGTGTGAATTGTGGTTAAATCAAAGTAAATTATTTTCTTGCATTTATTTAGTTCATGAGTATTTTGTCAAAACATTTGCCAAAAGTATAAAAAGATTAGGCAGGGATATTTCAGCCAATGAAGCTACTTGTTTCCCAATTATGAACAACACTAAATGAGTAATCAATCTGATAAAAACCAATCGTGCTTGACTTCGATTTGTAATTAACTTACCAATCAGATTTGACTATATTATTATAACCACTATCCTTACTCTTGACTTCTTAATCAATGACCTAACAGTCGAACATCCTTTCAGTTTAAAGAAAAATCAATTGTCCCTTTCTACAACTAATCATGTGTAACCATGTATCCCAAAATTCAAAACCATTGCATTGATCCTAAATGATAGCACATTTGTAATGTCCCCTATTTGGGAATTACCCTAAATCTTGCCCTAGAATCACAAATTTCATTAAAATAAGAATTGTAAGATAGCTAGAGATATAACTTACCAATTAAATGCATTTTAACAAGATAAATCCTGATTTAGGTCCTGCAATCATATTAGACAATATTGCATATGTATATATAATTCATAAATCCAACTATTTCTATTAGGGTTAATAATCGCACATATGAGTATAAATAGGTAAAATCATCAAACACGCCATATAAGCCATGTTACATCTATACTTATTTTAGTATTCGATCAGAATGGGTTTGAATGAGGGAGTATGATAGTGTTGATGTGTTTTTTATGACCGCACCAAACAGCAGAACAAAAATAGTTTAGGGCTACTCTGTTCTCTCTTGATCAAAGTATTCCGTGTGCTAAGATTGCGAGATAGATCACACGTTCAACTCCAAGGTTCCTTAAGTGCGAATAGACCCAGTTTGGTTGATGTGTATTGCTGTGTTCTTACGAGGGGACTTACGTAATTGTTCAGATTTCTTGCAGTTAGCGGTGGGTATGATTTTGAAGGGGATTTTGCGCGTATGATTTGGCAATGTGGTTCCTTTCCTAAAACTAATCAGAAATGTATGGAAAGTAAAAGGGGAAAGGGCCTAAGAAATTTATACTCTACTCTAAATGCAAGATGCGTGGGGCTTCGTTTCAATAGACTTCAACCGGATTTCACCTAGCCTCCGTCGGACAGCCTCAGCAAAATCGGTGCAATCTTCAAAGGGGATAGCCAAAGGTATTCAAGTTATAGTTTAACATACATACACCATCAGAACAACGCATATAAGTATGTAAACCACAACCGAAGTTAAACACAAGATAATGTCCAGTTGACCACACAAGGCGGACTTATCATCAACAAGCCGCTAGTGGTATGGAATAAAGCGAAGCTATCTCAATAAAACACCACACACCTAAGTAAGCTACTTGCATGAATTTAATCTACTTGGATACGAAAGGAAGAAGAAACCTTGCTAGCATTTCATGACAAGACGAATTCCATCATCAATGAAAAGATCTATTATCATAAAATGTGTTACACAACAATCTCCTCAAAAGTTTTCAAAGGGAAAACTTTCTCTCTTCTCCAAATGATGCAAAATGCTCTACAATGCTACACTATCTAGCTCTAAAGCTCTCTCAATGTCTACTCTGATTCTAACTGATCTAATCTTCTAATCTAATGCCTTACAAATGAGGGGGACTCCCCCTTTTATAGCTAGCCAAGTCCCAAAGGATGGCTAGGGTTACAATCAATAGAGTGGCCAGAATCGTGCCACCTCAGCCCTAACCCTAAAAACTGCCAGGATAGGGAGTGGTACATTAAATGAATCAAAGATTCCCACTCACTCCCAAAAATAGCAAATGCCATAAATGCTCCATATTCAGTCTTCTAGAAGATCTTCGTCCAGTAGTGTGTTCCCATTGGTCTTCTCTCTGACTGCCAACTCAACAAATCTGCTAAGTACGGCCTCAACCTCATGAACCAAATAGGCGGAACACAATCCAACCTAAACTCTAACACGCGGATCTGAATGCTCGCCTCGTAGACAAGACTTTCTCCAAGCAGCCTAAGGAGTCCCGTGTTCTGATCAGTGGGAGAATGTAGCAGATTCTCAAAGTCATCCTGATAAAGGTCTTAACATCTGCGAAGAAGGGAACCAGCAAACCCCTCAAATTATCAAAACTTATCTTATCCGGATTCAGCCGCCTAGCAAATATGGCCTCGAAAGTGTTCTGAACTCCATCTATATGTTGGCCATAGCCTTATGTATCCGGCTGAATCCGTGTCTGCGTCGAAGAAGCCACGCCCGTGATAGCCAAAGAATACCACCGAGAGTCATATCGGTCATTCGCCTGAATGACACCTCCATCAATCAAGCAACGCAATGGCACATGCCTCAATACCTCAAGACTGGATCACCTTACTGATAGATAGAGGCATCGCCTCTGCTATGATCCACCGTGATCCATCCGCAGGTCAAAATAGTAGAGGCCTCACAGCAAGTGTATAAGGTCCCATAAATTTCTCTCGTCTCAAGACGAACTCGTGACCCATTGACCGCCTCGTGGCTATTCTCCCAACTCTACTAAGTCACGATCGACTCTCTAGGAATATCTGCTGGAGGCTCTATCACTGGTACATCCTGCCCTCGGGAACGAGACAACTGCTGAACATATCCAATTAACGCCTTGTGTTCTCGCTTCAACTTCTTATATTTTCCTTCTTTCTTGAACAACCTATCCTTGAGGGCGAGGAAGGAGTTATCACACTCCTCAACAATCTGAGCACCAGTAGGGCGTCCCAAATCAAGAGTGGTGACCACATAATTCTCAGGAACTGCTTCATTCCGGTCACACTCAACTCGTGGGACAGCAACGTGAAGAGTACGAGAGCCATCCTCATCCGTGGAGATCTTCCAAAACTTTCTTGCCTTCTTCTTCGGTGGAGGTGCACTGATCCGGTTCAAAAATTCTTCCATCTCAACTGCTGGATCAATCTCCTCACTCGGGCTTCTTCGCATTCTATCTCTGGGTTTCAATCGCACCCTTATATAGTATATCGGCTGGCTGCTGCTCCCGTGGCTCTCGACTCCTCTCTAACCTGTTCTCAACTTCTTTTCTTCATTCGGGCGAGGCTCATCGGCCCTCGAGTGGCCGAGTGTCACCTCGACACTATATCATCATCATCGCCATCGCTTCATGGCCGCTTCTAACTCCTTCGCTAAACTGGAGGGTCGTGATAGTCCCCATCATCATGTCAGATCAACTTCGATGTGTACATTGGCACTCGCCAATTGACTCCTCCTCCGTGGAGGCCGACATCACTCAGATCTCCGCACTGGATTCACTACAATCCTCTGATCAGTGAACAAGGACACCTCCTGTATGCTTGGAGAGCGTGTCTCCAAAGGTACTGCCACTGTGACTCGTGGAGGTTTTTGCTGAACTATTTCTTTCTTTCTAGACTCTGGACCTCGTGTAATCTGTTTCTTCCTTCCTGTGGTGGGCGTCTTGTGATCTCCCATCATGTTGTAAGTCAAGGCAATTGACCTACTCTTCAGTCTATTCACCCGTCTATCAACCCATGCCCTGGTGAATGTCATAACCGGGATAGAAAGAGTATCTAAATCCGCAACCTCGGCTCTGACCATTACAGGTGGAAGTGGAGTATCTCGAACAGGCCATAATCAGGATGAACAACATCCATATCCTCATTAACCTGGTCCGAAACTGGAACTACCTCACACTCCACGATCAGAGTAATCGGCAACCTAGAGAACATTCTTTCACTTCAATTTCATCAACCGTGATCTGCCCAATAATCTTCTATGGTGGCCTTATGTTTAAACTCCTCCTCGAGAACCCAATTGATGTTATGGTGCGGGTCATAGTGCTGCCGGCTTGTATGATATGAGAAGTGATAAAACTCAAGCTCACTCTCAGCTTCCCTAGCTGCCTGTATCGAAGGAGACACCTCATCCGAGTTGCCCATCACAATTGGAAACTCTATCCCCCCTTTCTTCTTCTTCTTCTGGATTTTGTCAAAGGCAAGCAACTGTCTAGATACCTCTAGCATTAATATCTTATCTGTTGGGTACTTAGGCAGCCTATAAGGGTATGAAGAAAATCCTTGCAGCCTAATGTATGAAAATCTCGGAAATTGTATAAACCAGCACCCATACCTTTCAATCAGTTCTTGGGCATCTCTAGAGATTCTGTGGTGCAACCGCTCCTGAAGCAATCTCGTGATGTACATGGTGAATGAATCGTTGACACATTTGTAGTGGGTTGTGCTCGAAAGGTGCAACTGCGTACACGCCTCATGGATTTTGAACTGGTGAGAGCCACAACCGACGGGTTCCTTATAAGAAATCCCTTTGTACCTTGTCATTCATGCCAACATGTAAACAAGATAGGAGCTCATGTAAAACGTTTTAGTCCTCCTCAGGCTCAGGAGCTGCTCATGTATATTATCGCTGATCATCTCAGCCCAATTGACATAATCCTTGCCCTCTAGCACCAGGTTGATGTAGTAAAACATCCAAGGCTCGAAAATATAAGACTGTGGGCAACCACCAACCCTGCTCAGCAACATGATAAGATCACAATATTCCTGCTTCAGGTCCTCCGCTATGATCTGTTTTGGCAACTTCGCACGAGACGGCTTTGGAGTGCTCATCCAGTGGGTGTTAATTCTGTCCATGCATCACTCAAAAGCGGAAGCATACATCCGCTCCGCTCGCTCCCTAGACTTGTAAATCATGTTCCTGTGTACCGGGATCCCAAAAGCTTCACCAATGGCCGCCGGAGTAAGATTGGCAAGCACTTGGCCATCTGGTGACATGATCGACCAGTGTTCCTTCTCGTAGCAGTTGGCGCACTCTATTATAAGCTCTGAGCACTGAATGGCTGGCGGAAAACCAGCAGCTGCTTATAGTCCACTTCGGACGATGTTGTGCGAAGTGACCGAAGCCCGATGACTTCCAATCCCGAACAGCCTGTTCTTGAGGGTCTCCAGGTTGACGGAGCCCAGGTTAGTATCCGTCAACTTGCCCAGCTTTGAAATGAACTTTGACTCCGGCATGAATGTTTTGCTGAGCTTCTTGATCGTAGCCTGTCTTGAGGCACCATTGTCCTTCCCGGTTGTCCTCGCTTCAGCCATCTGCAACATAACAAACATTCATCAGCAATCAAATTTAATAAAATAAGGCATGATAGGGGCTGCAGTCGACTTTAGAAGCTGCAATAACTTTCGTGTTTGCAAACCTCAGCTTCTTCTCTTGAATAAGTTCGAATTCCGACACTTAGAACAGATTTCCAAGTGAATTTTGATGACTTTATTTCACTATCAGCAATCAGCAATTTCAACTTCTATGACTTCGTATCAGCAATCAGCAAACATCAAGCTAGCAAGTTCGCACTTCTGAGTTCTCAGCAACTTATTTCAAGGCGTCTTTCTTTAACTTGCAACTTCAACTTACTCAATCAATTTTTAGTCACTAGCATAGTCGTACCTCATTCAAGCTTTCAACAACTTTCTCCAATCAGCAAGGGGCGTCCTCTTTACTTCAGCAAACACCTCTCAGCAACTCAAGGCGTACCTCCTTTTTGCTTCAAATTTGATTAACTCTTAAGTGCGCCTCTTCAACAAATGCAACTCCTTAGCAAAATTCGAATTTCAAACTCTTCAAGCAACAATTCACTGCAACACTTCACTCTCAGAGCAAGTTCGACTTCTCCAGTTGTGAAAACAAATGAAAAACATCTTCATTTTATAGCCGAAACTCGAATTCTAGAAGAAGTTAATTTTAGCCAGTGCCATTAAACTCCACTACTCCACTTCAAGAATTCGAATTTTCCCTCTCTGGTGTTTCTGACACTTGTCTCCAGTCGTCGGGAATATTATTCTTCTAGAAACTTGACTTTGACTGGCGTTCTGGATTTTGCTTTCGAAAATTTAATTTAATTCATCTTTTTTACTCACCAGCCGGAGCTCTGTCACTTGAATTCGAAATTTTAACTTCATCATCTGCTCTGGAAAATTCATCCTCGAAGAGTTTAATCAAAATTATCTAGGCAACTCCCTTCAGATTCATCGTTCGAAGAAAATTCACTTTGAAAACTCATTTTATTCATGTTTGCCTTAGAAAATTTAAAATTTTCCCTTAGGAAAATTCACAATTCGAGTACCGATTAAATTCTTCACTGAAAAGGTGTTGGCGAAGCTCAGAAGACTTGGAAATCCATCTATCATCACGAATGTTCAGTACCCAGAAGCAAATTTTCTTCAGAATGCTCTGAATTCATGGGTACCCAACGAACGGGTTCATTTAATTTTTCGAATTTGAACCTTAGAAAAATATTATTTCCATTATTTAAATTCGTTCTTCGCCTGTGATCACTCTGCGTTGCTCTGACTGAAGAACTTGAAAAATTTGAATCATCTTGCAATACGGTCTCCGACTTCATCACTGAGAATAGTTGCTCGTGCTCCGGAAAATTTATCACTCTGAGATCCAGGCGTATTTTCCAAGGAAAATAAATTTGCCTTAGAAAATATTTTAAAATCATCTTGCACTTTTGAAAACTTGCCTTAGAAAATTTTTATTTCATCTGCCAGTGGAGAGAAATTTCTATCAACTTCATTTGGAAAATTTTATTCATTCCCGGCACGTCTCACTTCATTTGTATTTCACTCCACACTTAGGAAATATTCCAACGCCTTCAAGATATTTTAAAATCACCTTAGGCGCCTAACACACTTTATTTTATTCTCAACGCCTTGAAATGCCTTTGAAAAATTTTCCAACACCTTATAACTCCCTTACTCTAGGCGCACACTTCACTTAGCATTTTATTTCACACCTTGGAATATTTTCTAACACTCACCACTTCCAACGCCTAGCAAGTTTGTTTTGACTTCACACGCCTTAGAAAATTTTCTAACACCTTATGACTCCCATCAACCTTTGGCGCCTAGCACACTTGAGAGGAAATTAAAAAAAATCACGCCCAACATTCACCTTGGGCGCATTCTTGATGTGGAGGAGGATAACGCCTCACTTTACCTTGAATTCACCACGCCTAGATAACATTTTTACCTTACTTACCACCCTTATTCACCATTTACCATCCAAACTTGGGCGCATTTGAGCATGTCCACTGGATGACCTTTCAACTTCACTTTTTGTCTTGACATGCACTAGTTTGGGCGCATTTTGCCTATGGAGGAGGACGAGATTCTTTGACCTTGTTGACTTTCTCTCCCCTTGAGCGCATTTTGATGTGTGTGAAGGATGAACTTTTCCAACGCCTCAAGAGTGACTCTTCAGCTTCCAAATTTCGTCTTCACATGCACAAGTTTGGGCGCATTTCACCCCTGCTATAGGATAAGCTTGCATTTTGGGCGCATTTTGCTCTTGCTGGTGGATGAAAACGTTTGACTTTGCTTTGACCACCTTGTCTTTTGGGCGCATTTCACCCCTGCTACAGGATGGGCGCATTTTGGAGGGTGAGGCGGATTTCCATGCCTTAGAAACTTTTTCAACTTTTCCCTCTTTCTTTTTGGGCGCATTTCCTCATACCTGCAGGATAAAAAATGTTGACTTTTGTTTGACTTTCCTGCCTTGGGCGCATTTTGCCCTGTGTGAAGGATGAACTCACATTTTCAAAAAATTTCTACGCCTCTAGCTGAGATGGGCGCATTTTCCTATGCCTGCTGGACGAGACTCCAGACTTAGACAAATTTTATCATCCTCGCCAGCTTACGTGCCCTGCTATTTATAGTAAGTTCTCTGAATTTGGACTTCTGAAGCTCGAAATGGCCTGAAATTTTAAACATAGCATCCTCATGCCTTTATCAACTTGTCGACACTGCCACTTTTAGTCACCCTGCTATTTATAGCCTGTTTCTGAAGGTGGCTTACTATAAATAGTAAGCTCATGTTTGATAGCTCCCAAGCTCCGATCGAGTTGAAATTTGAATGAGGGCTCCTCACCACGCGACTTTGGTGACACGCGCATGCAACTGATTTACTATTTTTAGCATGTTTCCAATTTGACTTACTATAAATAGTAAGTGCTCCGCTTGACTTGAAATTTTACCCGAGATAGCTCAAGAACTGATCGCAGGGTTTACATCGGATTTTGAAGATTTTGACTTTTGATGCCTATTTTTAGGCTCCGTTGGAAACCCTAATTTGCATTGCATGATCAAAAGATCTCCGTTTGCCTTCGTTTCTGCTAATCGATCAGCTCGTGAATCAAGCTGGGTGGCATCGCCGGACACACCTGCTAAAAATAGCAAGTTCCTTACTGAGTGAGAATCCTCATTTGCATGTCACACCATCGCGAAGCTCTTGAAAAACCCATCAGGAATCACCTGACATGCAAAAGAAACCTCGACATGCAAACCCTAAAAATAGCCTCGGAAGGCTGAATTCTGAAAGTAGTCATCTCGACTTGCATGTTACATCATCGCGAAGGTCTCGAAAAACCCAGAACGAATATCCAGACATGCAAAGAAAATCTCTGCATCTGGACCCTGAAATTCGTGCCGGAAGCCGGACTGTTAAAAATAGTAAGTTGTCCGTTTTCGCTCAAATTTGGTATGCAAGCAGCCTGATACGCTCTGAATGCAGTGTGATGATCGGAACCTCAAAATAGCTGACGAACTGCCCTGAATTGCAGACTTACTAAAAATAGTAAGTACCTTGGAATCTGATGAAACTTGGCTGAAAACCTACCGGATGCCTGCTGACAACAACATTAAGTTCAATTTTCAATTTACTCACTTTACTTGACCTTGAATTGACCAGAAACGATGAAACCCTAATTTCAGACTTGGCCAATATTTCGCGTTTAAGCTCAATAACGGACACAACCCCCCCCCGAAAGACGGACACCAGAAGAGAGACAGAGCGAGAGAGAGAGAAGAAAACCCAAGCCAAAAGACCGGAACGAGCAAAAATTAGGGGGTCCCCATCTTGAATGGGGCGATGTGTGAAAAGGTCACAACAGATAGGTGGGTTTGAATGAGGGAGTATGATAGGTTGGCCCAAAGAAAACCCCGCACTAAGCCCAAGAGCGGACACTCACCCTCTTGGCTCCAAGTGGCAAGCACATTGGACATCCAACATGGGATAGTCTACCTAATGGGGTGCCTGTTCCTGCCCTCCCTATTCATATCTTCTTATTCATCCATGGGATAGTCTACCTAATGGGGTGCTTGTATTTGCCCTCCCTATTCATATCTTCTTATTCATCCTCTCATGACTTGTGATTTCTCCACAATCAACCATCGTAGAGGTTGGAAAGAAAATCGCAATAGGGTGCCCAAAAATCCCCCTATCTAAGCCCAAGAGCGGACACTCACCCTCTTGGCCACAAGTGGCAAGCACATTGGACATCCAACATGTGGTGGTTTACTTAGATGGTGATCTTGTATATACTCCCCTTCCTTGCATTTCCTCTTCTCCTCCATATGATTGCTTAGTGTAAATCAACAAATTGAAATTTATTATCCACATTTATATTAAAGAATCATAACTATTTATAAGACTCAATAATTGTTGCAAGCATCATTATTGCATAATTGTATATATATATATTATATGCATCTGTCCATATGAAGTATTTCTAGTTACTTTCATTCTTCCCATAATCACTTCACATGGATAGATGTGTGTATATATATATATATATACTTACTTCCCTTATTGATCTATCATTGGTCTGCATATATCTTCTTTTGAGATCTGTATATGTCTCCTTTTAGATCTGCTGTTGTATATATTCCTTCCCTTTCATATCCCAAAATACAATTACTATTTAAATCTTCATGTCCTAATGAGGAGACATACCTCTTCAAACTATGATGCCCTTATGAAGAGACATGTCCCTTTGTTTACCAAAGTGATCGCTGCTTTTCTTTTAACAAATCTGAGCACTCTTTTTTATTTGTTAATTACTGCATATACATTGCTGCTCCTCAAATATATTCGCTGCCCTCCAAATATATTAATTACAGCCTTTAAACATGATTCGCTGCTGTCTGATCTGATCACTGCCCTTTTTTTGAGCCCCTTATGTATTATAAATTGAATATACTTATTTTTATATTCAGTTATATATATTTAATATTTATAGTATGATTATAATAGTATTTAAATTGTTAATTTTTATATTTATTTATATTTTAAATATTTATATTGTTACTCATTATTATACTTATTGATTTGCATTTCAATGCTTGGTTTGTGTTGCAATTTCAAGGGCATGACAGTCCAACCCACCCAAGATTGCTTGTCCTCAAACAATCACAACTAAGATTTATAAAATTTTAAATATTGGTCCTTTTTGTGATAATATTAATAAGTTTCCTCTTTTCCCTTTTCGAGGCTCTTTGAGCCCTTTGACTTAGTTGCATATATTGTTCCTAACCCTCAAGATGGCAAGAATGTTGCTCTGATACCAATTGTAATGTCCCCTATTTGGGAATTACCCTAAATCTTGCCCTACAAACACAAATTTTATTAAAATTAGAATTGTAAGATAGCTAGAGATATAACTTACCAATTAAATGCCTTTTAACAAGATAAATGCTGATTTAGGTCCTGCAATCATATTAGACAATATTGCATATGTATATATAATTCACAAATCCAACTATTTCTATTAGGGTTAATAATCACACATATGAGTATAAATAGGTAAAATCAACATATCACACTAGATAAGCCATGTTACATGTATACTTATTTTTAGTATTCAATCACAATGGGTTTGAATGAGGGAGTATGATAGGTTGGCCCAAAGAAAACCCCGCATTAAGCCCAAGAGCAAACACTCACCCTCTTGGCCCCAAGTGGCAAGCACATTGGACATCCAGCATGGGGTAGTCTACCTAGTGTGGTGCTTGTATCTGCCCTCCCTATTCATATCTTCTTATTCATCCTCTTATGACTTGTGATTTCTCCACAATCAACCATCGTAAAGGTTGGAAAGGAAATCGCAATAGGGTGCCCAAAAATCCCCCTATCTAAGCCCAAGAGCGGACACTCACCCTCTTGGCCACAAGTGGTAGGCACATTGGACATGCAGCATGTGGTGGTTTACTTACATAGCGATCTCATATCTGCTCCCCTTCCTTCCATTTCCTCTTCTCCTCCATATGATTGCTTAGTGTAGATCAACAAATCGGAATCTATTATCCACATTTATATTAAAGAATCATAATTACTTATAAGTCTCAATAATTGCTGCAAGCATCATTATTGCATAATTATATATATATATATATATATATAAACTCTCTTCCCTTATTGATCTATCATTAGTCTGCATATATCTTCTTTTGAGATCTGTATGCTTCTCTTTTTAGATCTGCTGCTGTATGTATTCCTTCCCTTTCATATCCCAAAATACAATTACTATTTATATCTTCATGTCCTAATGAGGAGACATACCTCTTCAAACTATGATGCCCTTATGAAGAGACATATCCCTTTGTTTACCAAAGTGATCACTGCTTTTCTTTTAACAAATCTGAGCACTCTTTTTTATTTGTTAATTACTGCATATACATTGCTGCTCCTCATCTATATTCGCTGCCCCTCCAAATACATTAATTACAGCCTTTAAACATGAATCGCTGCTGTCTGATCTGATCGCTACTCTTTGGGCCTCTTACGTATTATAAATTGAATATACTTTTATATATATATATATATATATATATATATTATGATTATAATAGTATTTAAATTGTTAATTTATTTATATTTATTTATATTTTAAATATTTCTATTGTTATCTATTATTTTATTTATTTATTTGCATTTTGATGCTTGGTTTGCATTGCAATTTCGCGGGCATGACACCATTTTCTCAATTCATCTTCTCAATTCCATTAAGTATAGTAAACTTGTCTTTTTGCCACTACCATTAATAGTAAAAAGAACAAAACAATCCATCCAATAACTTTTGCAGTAACACATTCCAGGTTTTATCAACAGTCCTCATAAAACAACTTCTATAAGACAATCTGACACAGCAAGTTCTCTTAGGTTCCATTCCCATCTCATTCCAGGACAGAAAAACTAACCTTCAATGAAGTGACAAAGTATCTTCTTTTAAATGACTGTCGATATCAGTTATCTGCTACATCCACTAATAATTTAGCCAAACAATATTTTTTACTTACAAAAACTCTATTTTTTCCAAAAGTCTTCAGCAAACTCTAGTTATTTTGCTAGCCTTGACCAACACACTGTTAATTCCCTTGAACAAACTGTTCTACCAATACAATATTTTCTATTTTGACTGATTTTAAGCTAAATCCCTGTCTATATGTTTTGTTTAAGTTGTGTTAAAATATGTCGTCTTCATCTATGTTTTACTTGTGTCCTTGCAGGATTCACACAAATGGATTTTACATGCATTTATTGAATTGAAGGAAATGGTTCAAAGAATAAAGATGCGACTAAGATTTGTTAAGAGAAATTACATCACAATGGAAAACTATGAAAAGCCACACACAAGCAAAATCCATGAAAAATGACAAGCATTGTTTAACCAAAATTGCAGTGCCCAATCACAAGCACTTGAAGGGTGAAGCAAAAGACGTTCACATGCATACAAGCCAAAAAAGTGCTCTTTAAAAAAAACACGTGTTTAAGAGAAAAAAAGGTCATCATATACGAGTAAATCGAGAAATCAGCAATAATATTCATCATGGAACTCAAATGTGGCTTCCTTGACAATTCATCAACCACAATGTTCTTCCCTTCGACATATTCAATGTCAAAATCATGAGCTTGTAGCTTACTAACTCATCTCTTCTGTCTATCATTGAGATCTTTCTAATTAAGGAGATACTTGAGGCTGTTATGATCAGTTTTAACAATAAACTTACCACCAACCAAATATTGCCTGATCCTTGCCAAGGCATGCATTATGGCAAGCATCTCCTTATCATAAATTGCGTAACTCCTTTCAAATCCTCTCAACCATCTGCTTTTGAAAGCAATAGGGTGCTTATTTTACATTAGGACAACAACTATTCCTTCATCAAATGCATCACACTCAAGCTCAAAGGGGTTGGAGAAATCAGGTATAGCCAAAACAAGACATGTGCTCATGATTTGTTTGAACTGATCAACAGATTTCTGCACTACAGTAAACCATAAAAATGCCCCCTTTTTGGTAAGAACAGTAAGTGGGGCAGCCAATTGGGAAAAGCCTTCCACAAATCTTCTATAGAAGCCGCAAAGGCCAAAGAAACCCTTCAACTGAGAGATTTGTAGGTGGAGGCCAATCTGAAATTGCCTTGATCTTCTCTTGGTCAACACCTACCCCCTTTGAGTTGATCACATGACCAAGGTATAAGGATTTTGTCATTCCAAAATTGCACTTGGATTCCTTAGAAAATAAATATTCAACCTCAAGGATGCCCAAAACTTCATCCAAATTGCTCTTTCCAAGTACTACTAAAAATCAATATATCATCAAAAAAAATTAAGACAAACTTTCTGAGCTGCTTATTGAATACCTGATTCATACAAGACTGAAAAGTTGCAAGAGCATTCGTTAAACCGAAAGGCATAACCAAAAACCTCATAACGCCCAAAAAGACATCTAAAAGCAATCTTCTCAATGTCTTCACAAACTCTTATCTAATGGTAAACGCAATCTCAAATCTATCTTTGAGAAGTAGAAAACTCCATGAAGCTCATCAATTCTCAAATGGAATACCAATTTTTAATGGTCTTCTTATTAAGAGCTCTTTAATCTATGCACATTTGCATAGTCCCATCCTTCTTCTTTACCAACACAACTAAAGATGCAAAAGGGCTCTTGCTTGGACGGATGTGTCCCATCTCCAAAAGCTCCTTAATAGCTTTCTCAATCTCATCCTTGTGTCTCTTGGGATGTCAATAGGGAGCGGTGATTACAAGTTTGGCTCCCTCCTCTAACTCTATCACATGCTCAATGCCTCTTTCAAGAGGCCTTCCAAGTGGTATGCCATTCAACACCTTTCTTCACTTAGTTAGCAAAGCTTGCACATTTGGATGATAATTTATCTTATCCTCATGAGAATTGGTTGGTGTGATAACACACTCTACTCGCCACTCAATGCCTCTTTCAGGAGGCCTTCCAGGTGGTATGCCATTGAACACCTTGCTTCACTTAGTTAGCAAAGCTTGCACATTTGGATGATAAATTATCTTCTCCTCTTGAGAATTGGTTGGCATGATAACACACTTTCCTGGCCACTCAACTTGATCATAGCGAATCAACCTCTCCATCCACTCGTAGGTAACAACAAGTGGACCTCCATTGGACATCCCTCTCAAAATCACTTTGTTTACATTTGATTGGAACTCCAACTCCATAGCTTGCAAGTTCAAGGTGATCTCTCCCAAAGATCACAGCCACTAGACGCCAAAGACTACATTTGTATAACCAATGCTTACCACATAGAAGTCATCTTTGACTTCATAGTTACCCAATTGAAGACTTATTTGAGGTATTATCCTTGTGCATTGGAAAGTGAAACCATCAACTACTGTGACTTTGAAAATTACAAAATCTTCAGTCTTGAGTCCTTTGCAACCTGTTGTACCCCAAAATTAAAATTTTTGTTACACTTAGACATTTTGAAGAAATGAGTAAAAGTCTTGTCAAAACAGTCAAAAAGGTCAAAATTTGGGTGTGCATGTCTTGCATGGAGGGTCAAAACACAAAATTTTCAATTTCTGACGATCTGGGTCTGCTAAGAGCAGCTTAACCTACAAAACCCAGATCTCAGTTTTTCATCCCTAAATTTTAGGAAAAGCGCTATTTTTAGAAAAAATTTCGAAATAGTAACTTTCGGTTTTTCTGGGTTTCTTTCAACGGATGCGGCAAAATTTTCTAAAATAGAAAATTTAAAATAGAAAGTTGGTCCGCCAGGGTCCGAACTGATTTTGATTGGCTCAAAATGTGTCCGTATCAGGCTGGTGCAGTCAGAATCTTAAAATAATTAGTTTTGCCCTACTGGGTCTATTCAGCTTTTTCAAGCATATCTGGAGTTCCGAGGTCATCAATGGAGGTCATCCGACTGCCAGGCGTTAATTTTAGCATTCAAAACTTCCGGCAGAAAGTGAAACGATGAACATGCACGAGGATCGAGGAAGAAAAGTTGAAAAGTCATGAAAATTTTCTAAGTCTGCTGAGTTTGGGCGCCCCAGTTGAAGAAAGGCGCCCACCTTTTCAGGGTGCCAGATGAAGGAATTAGGGTTTGGATCCCCAATAGAAGTTGCTCAGTTTTCAGTCAGCTTCGCGATGGATATCCCCGTCAGAGCATCTGATGATCCAGTCTCCGGCAAATTCAAGTCAAAGTAAAAGGTATGAAGTGAAAATCTGAAACTTGAAGTTGAATAAATTATGAATTTTTCTAAGTCTGGAGAAACTGGGCGCCCTAAGAAGAGAAAGGCGCCCAACTTTTCAAGGGTGCAAACAGAGGAATTTGCAGTCAAAGCTATAACGGGATGTCTTCAGAATTCAACTGGCTTTGCAGTGAGCTATTCAGCACGACAAACGGAGCTCGCAGTCATCAGATTCAAAAGGCTGAACAGAGGGTCCGATGAGAGGTGAAAAGAGAAATTCAAAGCAAAAGTGAAAAAGTCAAAAAATAAACTAAGTGTTGGTAAACTGGGCGCCCCCAGTCAAGATAGGCGCCCAACCTTTTGAAGGGTAAAATCCACTTTTTGACAAACGTGTCTCCAGAGCACCCCCCTTCATTCTTCGTCAGCTTCGCGATGAGCACAGCCATTCAGCAATCCGACGCCCGGAGCTCAAGATTTAACGAGATCGTCTGCGGAAGAGAAGTTAATGAAGAACTTGGAAATCAGGAAAATGGCTAACACTGAAGAAACTGGGCGCCCCTAGAAGGAAAAGCCTCCCGTGAATTCGGAGGTCGAAATCAAGTTTTTAGCAGGAGGTGCCTCCAGAACATCCTTTTCAGAATCAGTCCGGCTCCGCAGTGAACCACTCAGCTCGCCTGTCGGGTAAACCAATCAACGAGAAATCAGTGGCGAAGTGGCATGTTAAAATTGAGAAAAGTTAAAAAAGTTGAAATTTTGACTAACACTGGTGAAGTTGAGCGCCCCTCTTGGAGAAAGGCGCCCAAACCTTCATGCCTTAGAAGTTTTTTTTGAGATTTTCAAAATTTCAAAATTGTGAGAAGAGGAAGATGGCGTCCAAACTTGAGAAGATAAGATTTAGGGTTTTGAAATAAAAGCAGAAAAAGCAAAACCTAAAATCAAAACCTAAGTCTATTTAACTCTTCTTTTCAATGTATTTTTCATTATTTTTGCAGGTAGCATCCAGAGGAGAAAGTTGGAGCAGCAAGTTTGAAGAATTTTTGTGATTAAAGAATTCATAGTTGCTGGTTTTATATCAGCTTTTTCAGACCAGCAAGCATAAACCATTGTTCTTTCAAGCTTTTTGTTCCAGAAGATCAAATTTTTCAAGTAGAAGGCCAAGGCTTTCAATTTTTCAGTCATCTGGGTCTTTTTGCCTCTATCTTCTGAAGAATTTTTCAAGAACTTCATCAAGTTGCAGCAAGTGCTTTTATCTTGCATGTCAGTGAAAACCTCAGTGCATTGAAAATTCAACCATCTGGGTCCTTTCCAATCAGTCTTCTGAAGAAAACCCATATCGCAGCTTTTTTCAAAAACCTAGGGTTGGCTGCTTTTTCGATCAAACGTCAGAGTTTTGCAAATCCAATCAACTGGGTTCATTTCTAACGATATTCTGAAGGAAACCCAGATGCCAGCTTTTTTCGGGAAAAATTGAAGAAATTAGGGTTTGCTGCTTTTTCAGTCAAAATTCAAGATTTTCAAAAACGGACGATCTGGGTTGTCTTGTATAGTCATTCTGAACAAAACCCATATCTCAGAAAAATTTCTCAAAAAATTAAATCGGATTTAAAACTAAAAATCAACATTCTAAAATAGAAATTGCACAAGACTTATACCGAACCAAAGGCGGTTCACAGTCATTCTTCAAGTTTTACGAAATGAAGTACACTCTAATGTTTTCAGTCGAATCAGCACTTTTCACAATTACATCAAAACAGCTAGAGACTTGCATGTCAAGCAGTGTGTTGACCTACGCCTTAGAGAGAAGCCGGGCAATGTAACTGGTCGGGAACTTTGGGTCATTACGGACTCCTTGCGGCAGCATCTATTCTCCGGTTGAGCCTTGAGTTCGTAATCGCTTGCATTAAGCGTACAACCGGCTACTAGGAGATCCGGTCAGATGGCGAGTTGATTTGAGGTCTAAACTGACATGGTTGAAGAAGTGTTTTCCATTTATGGCACGAAGTGTAACTCTTTCGAGGGATGAATGTGAAAAGATGTGGAATACGCATAAGGACAAATACAGAAAGAAGATTGCACAGAGATGGATGAAAGAAAAACATAAGACATTGCCCAAGAATGTCGGGCGAGGGGAGTTCAAGGACGAGGTTGCCATCATCATCACTTTGCTCAACAGGGTCACTGGTTTCGAGGATGCCACCAAGTTCCAACCTTGGATGTTTTATGCCATACCTCACATTATGAAGAAGACCGAGTTTTATGACTGGCCTACTTTGATTAGTGACTGCCTACATCAACAAATAACAGAATATTTCCAGTTTCATGTATTCCACATGATGTCATATCTAGTCTATTTGGTGGCCTATCAAGGTCAATTCAGAGGATTGAACACCGAGGGATCTTTGAGCGTTCAACACATATATAATTATTATCCTCAGCTGGAGTTCACAAAGTCGTTGCACCACTACAAAAGGGTGAACGAGGCATTCTTGATGTACACGGTGCGTGACTTAGACAATGAATTGCACGTCCGCATATCTTCAGTTGCTAGGGCAGCAATGGCGGAATGGGCAGATTGGTTTATACAGTTTCCTACCTTTACCTATCTCAGGGGTTATGGTTATTCAGGTGCCCCGCTAATGTTGCCAAGGTATCCGTCAGACGAGGTCATCTTCATGGAATTCTTGAGGCAAGCTCACGGTGTCCACACAGTCTTGAGAAATAGAAAGAAACCCTCTCTTCACTTTCCATTAGGGTTGGGTATTTATACATGCAGGACTTCTGCAGATGCCGGGACAATTGGAGAAGAATTAGATAAATTCGGTCTCAAACCCTACAGTGAGAGGCGGTCATTTGATCCTCATGGTGTCTACGCTGGCCGGTTGGAGAAGAACTACAATCACATACCCGCACTTGAAGATTTTTGGGCTAACTGTGCAGATGAGTTTGAAGTGCGAAGGCGTAGTTACAGCAGGTTGACTCTCCATCAGATGAAAGATTGCTTAAATGAAGACATTGAAGGACTCTCTGATGATGATGAAGATGTGCTTCTACCAATGTACACTCAGAAAAGAATCGAGGATCAGCCTCTTCCACAAGTTAATTGGGCAAACAAGGAATCTCTTTCAGTTGAAGACAGAACAAGACAAGTCATTGAGTATAGTAAGGTTTTCTTAGTGCTTAAAAGGAAGAACTCTATTCCAGTAGCAGAGCCGCCAAGGATAATTCCCTCTTCTTCTACAGCACAGTCAAAAGGAAAGGGTAAAAGTCAGTCTCAAGATGGCGTCAAAGGATGTAGATCAAATAAAAATGTAAAGAGAAGGTTGGATTTCTCAGGCATAGTCATACAGGAACAGCCTACGGTTGATTCAGAAGTTCCTCTTGACGAGCCCATACCTCAGAATGAAGCAGAGGAGCCACCTTCAACACATGTTCCTGTACCTTTGACGGGTTCGTCACCAATTCACATTGATCTTGATATCGAAGATGATGAAGAGATCGCAGCAGTACCTCCTGAGGAAGTTAGTAGAGATACTACGGTGTCTTGGCTTGAGAACTCCTTAGGAAGGGTTAGGAGAAGGCCTTCATATCAAGTGAGTGTTGATGATCTCGATAATATTTATCAGGAACCTCCTAAGAAGAAGGCAAAGAAGCAAGTTCACTTTGATAGGAATCCTGATAACGAGATTGTCGTAGAGACTGCTGTGCCTCCAGAAGATAAGAATAGGGATGAGGTGAACATGGAAGATTTTGTAATGGTCAAGGCTAATCTTGGTAAAAATACCAGACATGCAGATTTGAGTCTCTTCAAAGTTGTATCCGAAAACCTACATGAAAGAGTGCTTAAAGATGGAGAAGACAAGGCAGCCCTCAAGGCTGAAAATCAGCAGCTTAGGCTTTTCATTTCTAACCTTGTTCGTGGTTCTTCACAAACAACTCAGTTGCTGCCCCAGGTCTTAGAGACACCAGCTGATCACCATCAGTTAAGACAGCTGGTCATATGTGGGAAAGAGACTCAGGAGTGGATTGAGAGCTTCATTGTCAGAGGAAAGGAGATCTTGGCTCGGATGTTCCAGTTGAGAGAGAATGCTCATAAACTTCGTCAAAGCATCCAAGGATTTGAACAAACATGGGCTGAAGTAAAACCTAGGCATGAGATTATCATTGCTGATTTAGACACAGCCTACGGTTCAGCAGTTTCAAAGGAGCATAGAAGACAAATCCTTGCATGGAGAGAACGTCATGTTTTCAAAGTTAAAACCTATGAGAGGATATCTGAAGAATTCATCACCTACAGGCAAAGGGTGGTTGAAGCTCTCCTTTTCATCAGCGAATTTGTCATAGAGATCCCCTCTCAGTACAGTCTTGAAGATGGTTCTTATGTCGGGCTTGAGGAGGTGCAAAATCAGTTCCAGAACGTTGTTCATAGTTGCAGCCCAGTTGGCGGAAGGATAGGTCATATTTCAGTGATGTCAGCAAAGTTCAATAAAGCGGCCAATGAGATTGAAGATTTCCTAAGATCTATTGCAGATGCCGAAGATATTCTTGAAAAGCGGTGTTTTGCTGTTGATGGAATAGATGCACCGAACCGGGACACAATCTCAGACTTCCTAGCGGATGTGATCGAGCTTTAAAGCAGCTTTCTTCTAGAAGCTTTCTTTCCCGCTTTCTTTCTATTCTTGGAATCATCCTTATCCATTCTTTGAGGATAGAAAGAAGATAAGATGTAATAGTTGGCGTTTCCCGCTTTTTCTGCTTTTTAGGGTTTTATCTTTCTAGATTTAGTAATAAAGCTTGCTTGCTGAGCAAGCCCTAGATTGTGAAAGCAAGGAGATTTTAGGGTTCCCTACTCCTCTGCTTCTCTATAAATAAGAGCCTTTGCTCATTTAGTTTCTTTAACGGTTATTGTGTTAGCAAATTGCGAGCCTGTATTGCAGCAAGTTGTTATTCAGTTTCAGTTCAATTGTGTTGTGATAAGCAAATTGTTGAGCCTCTTTAGCCAACAAGGAGTTAGTGAGATTGCTGTTTTCTATTGTGTTAAGAATAAGTTTGCAAGCCTCCTTAGCTGCAATTTCTTATTCAAGGCATGTTAGAAGGGAGTTTTGTTTTAGAGATTTGAGTAATAAAATCATGAGCCTCTTTTGCCTTGGTCTAAAATCTCAGATTTCCGTTATCTATGTTATGCTTTCATGATCTTTATTTCAGCTTACAGTGAAGTGTGTAGGTGTTTGTTGAGAGAGAGATTGTTAAAGTATTTTGTCAGAAAATCTGCCTTGTTAATTTCTAACTTCTCTTGCTCTGCTATTACTTGAGAGGTTAGGAACGTCTTTAGTCTAAGTTAGTCGTAGTTGAACTTCTTATCAAAAATCTCAGCTGCGGCGTTTGTGTTTAAAAAACTTGTGCTCTAAGCTGATCCAAAAAGATAGGCAACTTAGTTTTAGTTTACTTTCTTTCAAACACCATCAGCAAGAGGGAGCTTCCCCTCCTAATTTGAAGAGCAGTTTATCTGTGCATAGCTGTCCGTTTTCAAATCCGCATTCCAGAGGTGCGAATTTAAACGCCAACACAACCAAAACCTCCTTCACCAATGACATTATGTGTAGCACCACTATTGATGAGAGCAACAATTCACTGCCTGTTGTGACCTTTTTCACACATCGCCCCATTGCAAATGGGGACCCCCTAATTTTTGATTCGTCTCGAACTTTTGGCTTGATTTTAGTTAGTTTTCCTGTTGTCTCTCTCTCTCTTTTTGTCCCTTTTCTGCTGTCTGCCTTTCAGGGTGTGCCCGTCTTATGTGGGATTTTGGCCAAGTCGGTAAAATTAGGGTTTTCAACTTTCCAACCAGTTTATGGTCAAGCGAGGTGAATAAATTGAAAATTGAAACTAACATTGATGTGAGTGTACTTCTACCAGGCTTCCACTGAAATTCCATCAGATTCTGGCAACTTACTATTTTTAGTAAGTGTGCAATTCCGGGTGTTCCTTCAACATTCTTGAAGTTTTATCAGTCACACTGCATTCAGAACACATCAAGCTGCTCGTGTGCAAAATTTGAGCTAAAACGGACAACTTGCTATTTTTAGCAGTTCAGCTTCCGGAGCAGATTTCAGGGCTTAGATGCAGAGTTTTTCAACGCATGTCTGGAGATTCCTTCCGGGTTTTCAATATAACATGCAAAGTGAGACGACAACTTTCAGAGTTCAACCTTCAGAGGCTATTTTTAGGGTTTGCATGTCGGGGTTTTCTTTGCATGTATGCATATTCCTTATGGGTTTTTCGAGAGCTTCGCAATGATATGACATGCAAATAGAGATAATCACTTATTCAACAACTTGCTATTTTTAGCAGATACATTCCAGCAACTGCCTCCCAGCACTTCAGAATCACGAGCTGATCGCAATGCAACAGAAACGAGAACAAACGGAGATCGTTTGATATGCATGCAAGATGAATTAGGGTTTCCAGCTTCGAGACCCAAAAAGAGGGGTAAAAGGTCAGAATTTTCGAAAACCGGTGTAAACCACCGCGATCAGCATCCTTCAAGCTATCTGCTGATAAAATTTGAGTGCAAACGGAGCACTTACTATTTATAGTAAGTCATTTTGGAAATAGGCTAAAAATAGCAAGTCAGCAACAGGCGCCGATGTCAGCAGGCAAGTCACGTGGTGAGGAGCGCGTCATTCTAATTTCAAATCAAACAGAGTTGTGGAGGTATCAGAAGCAGGCAATTACTATAAATAGCAAACCACCTTCAGAAATGGGCTAAAAATAGCAGGCCAACCCGAAATAGCAGTGTCAATAGGCTCACGAGGTGGTGAAGATGCAATGTTTAAAATTTCAAAACAGTCTGAGCCTCTGAAGTGTGAAAATTAAGGGACGTACTATTTATAGTAAGGCATGGAGGAACTGGCGAAGATGGAAAAAAAAAACGGCTAAGTCTGAGTTCCATCCTGCAGACACCTCCAAATGCGCCATGCTTGCCTTCAAGGTGATAGAAAATATTCTATGAAATGAGTTCATCCTCTTGCCACCTCCAAATGCGCCCAAGTTGGTGGAGTAGAAGCACAAAAAAATTCTAAGTGTTGAACTTCATCCTGCTCCCTAGGCAAAATGCGCCCTCTTCACAGGCATGAAATGAAATTTTTTTCTAAGTGTTGAGTCTCGTCCTGCACCACCATGAAAATGCGCCCTCCTCACAAGCCAGGCATAAAAAATTTCTAAGGCACAAGTTTCGTCCTTCACATATGGCAAAATGCGCCCATGCTCAAGAAGCTAGAGAAAGTCAAGGAAAGTCAAAGATGTTAATCCTCCTGCCTTTCCAAAATGCACCCACCTTGAGAGTTTGAATGTTAAAAATATTCTAAGGCAAAAAGATATCCTCCTCACCCATCAAAATGCGCCCATGCTTGAGGAGTCTAAGAAAGTCAAAGAGTTTCATCCTCCTCCTAGGCCCAAATGCGCCCAAATGAGGCCATGTAAAGACAAAAGAAGGAAGTCAAAAGGTCACTTGTTGGAGGCGTTACAAGTTTCATCCTTCATGCATGTTCAAATGCGCCCATGTTTGAGAGCCATGCAACAAGAAGGTCAAGCAAGATGCTAAAAAATTCTCTAAGTATGGAACTCATCCTTCACATATGGCCAAATGTGCCCATCATAAAAGGTCAACAAGTCAAAGCAAGGATGTTGGAAAAGGTTATTCTCCTCTCTCATGAATATGCGCCATGTAAAGATAAGTCTTGAGGGTGAAGTGTGGTAAAAGGTGGTGAAACAAAGTGTTGCTAGGCGTGGATGTGAAGTATCCTCTTCTAAGTGTTAAATGCACCAAGAGGTATGTGGGATGAATGAAGTTGAATATTCCTCATGAAGTGCCAAATGCACCCAAGGCATAAGGTGATGAAAAATAAAATATAGAGGGCGTTGAAATTAAAATCCTCTGTGGTGTGTGCTTTCAAGGAAGATTTTCTAAGTAAAGTTGATAAAAAATTTCCACCACCAGCAAATGAGTAAAGTTGAATAAAATTTTCTAAGGCAAAATTTTCAAAGTGATTCAAAATTTTATCTAAGGCACAATAGAAAATACACGTAGACCTTAAAGGTGATGAAATTTCCTGAGAGATGAGTAAAAATTTGTCGGAATGAAGTCAGATGATGCCTGTTGCACAGGATCAACGAAAATTTTCAAGTCAGAGCAACAAAATTCTCAGAGGGGATGAAGAAATGAAATAAATTGTTGAAAGTTATTTTTCCAAGGTGGAAAATTCAAAAAATTAAATGAACCCGTTCGTTGTATACCCATGAGTTCATCGCGTTTTGGAGAAAATTTTCTAGGCATGAAAGGAAAAAGATGTTGAAATATGCCGCCTTGGCGGATGAATTTGAAGGTGATCGCCTAGATAATTTTTGATCAAGTTCCCGATGGAAACAGCTTACTCGAGCCTAAGTTGGATGAAATATCAGAGTGAAGTATGCCCAGGCAAAATGCAAGATGGGTTGGAAATTTGGCTAAGGCATGAAAAATTTGAGGATGAAGTTGGCTAGTGAAGACGATGAACCCTCGGGAGTTAAAGCGTGAAAATCAGGTAAGTAAAGTGAATTTATATTATGAAGTGTTCTGATGCTCTTCTCCTTGCTTGTTTTGCAGGAGGAACGTTGAGACCAAGCGGTGATGACTTGAAGAAATGAAGCAAATAGTCCAAGATGATAAAACCTCGAAGGAAGAAAAGTTGCAAAAAAATGGCTAAGTGTCGAGACTTAGTATAACTCAAGTGACAAAGAAGAAGTTGAAGAATGACGTCAGGAAGAAGGTCAAGAACAATGTGAACGCGCCTCTGGATTGGAATCTTCTAGAAGGATGATGGACATTAATGTCTCATTTATTGCCCCACTCTTCTTTGTGGCGGTTTTTAGGGTGAATCTTGTTTAGGGCTGAGGTGGCACAATCTGGGCCATCCAGCCGATTGTAATCTAAGCCGTCCGCTGGACTTGGCCAACTATATAAAGGGGGAGTCCCCCTCATTTGTATCTCATTAGAAGTAGAATTAGAGTAGAAGTTAGAATAGAGAGACAACTTAGAAGTAGCTTAGTATAGATTGATAGTGTAGTTGAAGAAGGAAAGTTTTCCTTTGAAAACTTTGCAAGAGATTGTTGTGTAAAACTTTCATAATAAAAGATTTTTTCATTGATGGTGAAATTCGTTTTTATTATGGATAGCTAGGGAGGTTTCTTCATCCCTTCTACTTCAAGTAGCGTAGAGTAGTGTAGTTTCATTTTCATGCAAGTAGTTGTTAGCTGTGGAATGTGGTGTTTAATCTAAGCAACTTCGTCAATCCATACCACTAGCGGGCTCACTGATGGTGTGTTCGCCTTGTGTGGTCAACCGGAAACGTTGTGGGCCTAACTTCAATCATAGTTTGAATGATGGTATGCGTCGTTGTGATGGTATCTTCATGTCAAGTGGTGGTTTGAACATCTTTAGTCATCTCCCTTGAAGATTGCACCGACTCCGTGGAAGCTGTCCGAGGTGAGGCAAAGCGAAGTTTGGTTGAAGTTTGCTGAAATTGAGCTCCATATCCCACACTTAGAATAGATTTAGACTCTCTAAACCTTGCACCATTTCAATTCAATACTTTCTGGTTAGAATAGGTAACCCGCGCTTCATAGACAAATCTTTCGAGCATTTGAATTCCTTTCTCCGTTGCCGAACAATTCCGTAAGTCCCCTTGAAATACCAGCAAATCACATCGAGCCAACTGAACCTATTCGCACTAAAAGAACCTTGGAGTTGAACGCACGAACTCTCGCAATCTTAGCATGCTGGATACTTTGATCAAGAGAGAATAGGGTAGCCGTTGGCGACTTTATTCTGCGTTGGTGCGGTCACGAAAAACACATCAACACTGCCCACATAGAACTCAAAGGCTCTGAAAGACTCATTCTTCTAGAAACTAGAAATTTTAGCAAGGCTGCCTTCACTTTCTTTCTCTTCTTTGAACTCCTTTGATGTTTCCTATTCACTTTCCTCCAAATCAAATTGTTGTTCTGATTTTTCTGATGCAGATTCATCAACTGAATACACTTCCAAATGATGAACTTTGCCTTTTTAAAAGCACTTATGGCCTAGGGCCCATGGTTCTTTGCAAGTAAACATAATTTCTTCCTCATCTCATTTTGATGGTCATCATCCATTTTTGATGTTAACTTTTTGGACTGATTTGAATCCTTAAGAAAAAGCTTCTTGTCCTTCTTAAGCTGGAACGTCCTTTGGCTGAAATTTTCTCTGAAGCAGCAAGCTCCATGCTCCTTGCCTTCCTTATAGCTTCCTAGAGAGTTGGTGTGTCAAAGGCTTTAACCCATCCTCTAAGTGGTTCCACTAGCCCATCAATGAAAAGAGCTAAAAGTCTTCTCTCTGTGATGTTAAGGACCATGACAGAGAGTCTTTGAAACTCAACCATGTAGGCAGCAAGAGCACCATGTTGTCTCATATATGCAAGCTCTCTAAACTGCATGTCGAGCTCCTTATCAAATCTTTCTATGAACTTGTTTGTGAACTCGTCATAGGTGGTTATTAGATTATGGCCTTGTGTTACCAAGGCATGGTACCACCACTCATGGGCTGCTCCATTCAAATGCAACGTAGAAAATTTGATCGCATCCTCTTCCAGCATTGGTCTTAGGGACAAATAGTTGTCCAACTTTTGGACCCAAGCTCAAGCAATGCACTTATCACTCCCATCAAAATGAGCAAAAGTTACCTTTCCCAAAGCTTGCCGGTGGTCCCTCTACACCACAGGACCTCTATTATCAACTCTTCCACCTCCTCTCTTCTTCTAATTCATGTATTGTTCAAATGTTAAAAATTTATGGATCTCCAACAAAAGAGTGGCATATTCTGCATAGCTAGCCCTCACTTCATCTACCATTGGAATTTGGGCCTTTGAAACAACTTTATCCTCCTCCCTTCATGGAAATGTGTAATGACCCCTTTTTAGCGGAGGCACTTGAAACTTGAATCTGAAATTCAAGGTGTTTCTCAAAGAGACATTAGAAGCATTAGAGGTCATTAGGTTTCCATAATAACATCGAATAAGGTCAAAGATGGTATGAATATTTCGTCTTAGTGGAAGGGTTATTCATTCCCTTCACTTCAAATGATTCTTCTAGACATATTTCATTAATACTTAAGGATAGATATTAAGATCCCAAGATGATATTCTATTAGACCATTAATAATAATTTCATTATTACTTACAAAACTCAATTACTACTACAAGCATTATTATTGTAAATCATTTATTACACATATCTAAATTTACCCTTTTCATTTGTTATCATGTCATTCCAACTCTCAATGTATTATCCATTCTAATATATTAATAATATACTAGACCCACTATTCTTACCTTCAACACATTATTATGTTAATTCATACTATTATAGAACTCATACCTGGATAGTGATGGATTTGTAGCCTTGTATGAGCATTTCATATACACTTCTCATCTTTCTTCATGTTATACCTAGGTATATATCCCTTTATTCTCTATCTCTTCTTTAATACTCCAATTGCAATTCTCCACCCGGGATATATATGTTTGTTTATCACATATATTAAACATATGTATTTTAGCTCTAACTATCGTCAGACCTTTAGTATTTAACATTTATTTATTGCTTTCCAATTACCTTTGAAGGTCCTTACGCATCCTCCAGTGGTCAAGTGTTGTGACCCGATAACTCACCTCTTAAATTGACCTGTAGAGCAAGCCCGTGCCTCCGTCCTACACCAGCGATGATCCCCTACTCTCAGGGTGGATTTTTGTGTTTACTGCTTGCAACGGTGACTTGGGCTAGCTTATCTTTGTTGTATATTGGCGATGACTTGGTTATGGCCGACGTGCAAAGAGACATCTCCATTGACGTCCTTTTCGAATACTACCATTAATTCTATTATTCTGTCCTTAACCTCAATCAAGTCACATATATTTCCCTTACTCTCCCCATTCTCTTCCAGCGACCATGATCATCTGTTTTCACGTTCAGGGGACTCGGTTTGGTACTTATCTATGGATCTTCCCATGATCTTCTTTGCTATTTTTATTCCTCGTCCAGGAGGAGGGCTTGCGCATATTATTTTGTATTTTTTCCCTTGGTGATATGAGTTCTTACTGAAGTTTGGGCCTTTTCAAACACTCGCACCACGTCCTTGGTCTCCATCCTTGATGTGTCCCTGTTCGCTGGCTACTTTGCTCTCTAAATATACGACATAGGGTCGTGACTTTTTCCTCAAAGACTTTTGAGTCCAATTTTATTCACTTAATTAATTGCTTTAGTATTAATATTCGATTCTTTATTTAACATTTATAATTATTACTATTTATTGTCTTATGGTGATAAATTAACATCTATTATTATAGTGATCATAATTGATAATATATTTAAATGTTTAATATTAATATTTATATTCTAGATTATCTTAATATTTTATATTTATTTTAGATATTTTGATATTTATTATATCATGATATCTATGATGTAATTTCTTCATAGACTACTGAAATGACGTAATATTAAATGGTTATATGCTTCTAAATGTCGCAAGTTCAGGGACATGACAATCCTCCTTGCCCAAGATTGCTTGTCCTCAAGCAATCAAGACTAAATAACATCTTTAAGCATAGAGGATTATAAACACACAAAGCATAAGACATGAATCACACACACGAGTACACATAAAGCATGGATTATATGTATGAATATAAGCATAAATATTTTGGACGACGTATGAATCATAAATGCAACTATATGGCTTAGTTTCATGCACGCATAAGGCATAGACATATGTAAATCATAGAGCATATATGGCAAGACATATAAATATACATAGAGTGCACCCCTGAATACAATCATACAATTATCATACACAAAATAGTCACAAGGAAAGCACATCAAGAATATAGCAAACACATAATCACTCGCAGAATATGATACAAGTAAGGTACAAATACACTTAAAGAAGTATACATGTTCAATCAAGAGTATTTATTCAAGGAACATAAACAACAAAATTATACAAATGCAGTAAGCATATTAGGTATAAAACAAGCACGTTGGACATGAGTCACACTCATAGGAGATGAATCATATATTTGAATACACTTAAGCAGTAAGCATGGAGCACACACCAACATGAAATAAAAATCTGAATACATAAGGCATGAAGTATTCATGAAGTGTACACTTGTATGTATAGAGCATGAGGTATGCTTGTTAATTTTGCAAGTACACATGAGAATGGAGTAGACATGTTGAAAAACACACTAATCATGAAAGACACTTTAAGCATTCACATTGAATATATTAGCCATAAATGCGTACTAGATGAATACATGTATAGATTACACATGGAGCATGCAAATACATGTAATACACTTAGAAATACATGTCATAAGACACACACAATGTAAGACAAATACACACAAGGCATGCACACCATATAATTATACTTAGGAAAAGGAATACACTTGAAGTACATACATAGAGCACATAAACCCAGACAAGGTATCCAATGTATAGATACTCATAAGGTAGGAGGCAATATAGATACACTCTAACATGAAGCATACATAGAGGAATCACACACATAGAGCGAGAAGCATTTAGTCATTACTTAATACATGAATATTTAGAGCATTCAAGTACACTCAAATTTACTTCTATGCATGGAATATAAGCATATCATTCATTCAAAAAATGAAAAATACATAATATGAAGCATTCATTAGAGTGTACATAGAAACAATTACATACAAGGTATGAACTTCACAAACACAAGCATACACTTAGGAATGGAGTAGTCATGTATAAGAGTGCATCAGTCATGAAATGATCAAGTAAGATCTTATCCAAGAAACAAAATACCATAAGTTTGGTAAAACATGAAGTATATGCATGAGTGCAGGAAGTCACAAAGAATACGTATGAATGCATGTAAGTCATAGAGCATACACTTGAATACAAGTCACAACAAATAGAATGCCATAGAGTATACACTCGAATACATCATCATGAAGTATACACTTGAATTCAAAGTTGCAAAGCATACAAGTACAAAGTCAGAGGTTATACACTTGAATACAAATACATCTCGAATTCAAATGCAAATCATAGAGTATGCACTCAAATATCGATACAAAGTTATAGAGTATACACCCAAATACAAATTCAATCACGAATCATAAAGTATACACTCAAATAAACACAATCGGTGAGTATATACTTAAATACAATCACAAGTTATAGGGTGTACAATCAATTACAAATACACTTGAATGAAGTATGCTGTCAGACAATCGAGAAGGTGGATTTTTGGTGTATCCCATACTACACCATGGACCCATCCTCCTTCCCAAGGTCATCGAGTATACCCATAAACATGAAGAAGACACACGAATACATATAATGCACAAGCATTCACATGAACATCTGTTATGAACCATTCAATTTGTAGATTTCTAAGCAACTAAATAGATATTAAAACACCCCAAGTTATTTTTGCTCATCCAATTCAAGAGAGGTAAGAGTGGACCACGCACAAGGATGCCCTTAGCGCCTCTCTTCTCAGCCCGAAGGTAGTCAATAAACACTTGTTGTATTGACTCCCTCGGCCCTCCCGGGTAGACCCGCAGTCATCCAAGAGGGTGGCCTACCTCGAAGAGATCCTAGTACCTGCTCTCCTTCAAGGCGTCCAATCCTCCTCCCCTATGATCGGATTGAAACAAAATGATAATTTGGTGATGGGTACACACACAGTCCATGCGATAGTTTGGAGGAAGGATTCCCATAGGAGGCCCTTAGAGCACTCCCTTCTTAGCCCGAGAGCGGCCAACCAACACCCATGGAAATGACCCCCTCGGCCCTCATTGGCAGACCTGCAGTCATCCAATGAGGGTGGTCTACTATGAAGGGGCTCTAGTATTGGCTCAACCTATCGGTTCCATCCCCAACCAACTACATGATGGTTGATACAAACGATTGCATCTTACCTTATTACAAAACACAATTACAACATGCTATGGGGATTCATGAATTCATTAAAATATTAATAATCTATTTGTCATATACATTATCCCTTAAATCTATTGATCACCAATCTTTTATCGATCATTTATAACACGTTTAACAAATATTATTTTCCAACTATATAAAGGTATTTGCTGATTTAGGGCTATGAAAAAACTTACCACTTTGATCTGTAAAAGCCCCCCATCCAACGATGCCGCCTTCTTATGCTTTGTCGAAATAGAATGGTAGATTATCATAACATCATTAGTTGTCTAACATATTAGCCATGCATTCCCAAAATGACTATAATAAATTACATCAATTAGATAAATATTATTATGCATAAATTGTATTTATTATGTACTCATCAATCATTATATATTAAGTTTATCAATGATATTTAGATATGCCTATTCATCACCAATTTAATCTCCCTATTTATTTATTTATTTATTACCAAAACAATATCATTGTTCTTATTTAAATCTCATAATTTGCATTTATCTTACTAGAAGAGAAATTATATTCAATGGTTACAACCATACCTGATCTGCATGAGTCAGAATGTTTTTTTATGTTTATAGAATATACCTTTGTCCTGGTAAGTTTGCATACACCATTTTCACAGGATGGCAGGACCGAGGCTCTAATACCACTGTAATGACCCCCTCGGCCCTCATTGGATGACTGCAGGTCTGCCAACGAGGGTCGAGGGGGTCATTACAAAATGTAGGCTGGAGAGGTCTAGGGACAAACCTACAAGCTACTCCAATAATGTGACCATTATTACTCTGGTGATTATTGGTGTTAAAATAACTAGTTTCACCATTTTGAACTGGATATGCATAATGCACATTCTAATTCATTATCATGTTAAGGATAGCGTCAAACTTCCTTTCGACTCAAGAATTCGATCTATCTGGTGGGGTTGTTCCCTTATCTCTTTCTAACAAGTTTCCTAATGAAACTTCACTATCAACTATAGGAGTTTCGCATGCAACTAGGGCCTCTTAAATTGTGTCTTCTACTAGATTTTGTGGCAACTGATAGGGTTGTCTTCTTTGCTCTCTGTTATAGCATCTTCTCTTTTACTCATAGAGATCAAGATGCAAGTCAGGGTTAGATACGTAGGCTAGCAAGATCAACAATTTTGATACCAATGTAATAACCACCCTAGATTTTTTTTTAAAATTACATTGCTTGAAAAATTGATTACAATGCAAAATCTATTCCACTTTTTGGTCACCCAATTCCCATGATGGACAAGGTGAGAGCATATGGTGAAAGGATCGACAAGACAGTAAATCACAGGAGCTGAAACTAAATCCCTTAGGCAGTAAGTCAACCAATACCACTTATTTAGTGGAGTGCATAAACAGGATTGAAAGAAGTAAACACCCACTTTTTAGCGAGAATTATAAGGACACATCCACTTATTCAATGGGAAAGCTTATAAAATACTGGAAGATGAAAAACAAGCTTCTACCACTTATCCAATAGTGAGCAAGTACAAACATGAATGACAACTCTTCCACTTTTCAGTGGTAGAGTGATTGCAATTTAACCACTTGTTCAGCGGGCTAAGTATCAACAATAAACAAAAGAATATCACTCATGTTACTACCATCCAATGTTACAATGTTAGCTCAAACATATTCAAGCCAATTTAGTGATATATCTGCTGATAAAGGTGCTGATACAAAATAGACTGCTGTTACAGAATGCTGATAAAGGAAAGTATTGTTGAACACCCCCAAATGATGCCAAATATCAAAGACAACCCAATCAGCTTATAACAACAACAATATACCTTAGTAAATGTTGGGAAATACAATGCTACAGGTCTAGAAATGTACTGAAACTTGCTACAGCCACAATAATCACCCCAAAAACTGAAACAACTAACACCCGACACACTAGAGATGAACATAAGCAAGAACTTCACCCCAAAGGCTTCCAAACTTCACCACAACAACTTAGAAGGAGAGTTTATCAATTTGGAAACACAAATCAAAAAATTGCAGGTCTGAAATACACTGGTACAGCAAAAACAATTCTCTTTGAAATGATCATAACTCATCACAAACCCCAAAGTACACATATGATGATTGATAATGGTTTGTAGTCACTAGGCACCATCACTGGGGATGATAAGTGTCCCAAAAACTAGGCCCTCCATCCTAGATTTCCCACACCTATTTCCACGTCCGCTGTATGGCCAGCAATGGTGGGAGTACAGCCTCACACAAACATTAAATCTGCTCCATAAACCTGTACGGCCTCAAAGTAATAGCAACGGCAATTTTCCAACAGCAACAATAACCAAAAACTTAAATTTATACCATATGAATAGCAGCCAGCAGGAATAATACAGCCCATGCTTGGATTGGTACGGCCCAACAACAAAGAACTCCTTTGATCACCCTCAAACACTCAACAATGAAAACTCTGCAAACTAAAAGTAAACACTCCAAACTCTAAAACTTCAACACATCAAAATCTTCCATGACTGTAAACAACAAGTTGAAGCTTTATTCTATAGCAATGGTGGTTCCTAAATGAAATCACATCAATCTAGCTAGGGGGGTTTTTTGTCCCCGAAACTAAAAATCTTGAGAGGGTTTTTGTACTCAAAAGATTTGGAAGAACTCCAGGTTCATTCCAGTAGCATAGAAGTATAGAATTCATAAACATAACCTTCAAAATGAGCTCTTACCCTCCTTATATAACTTTTTCTTGGAGGGAATAAACAAAAATTTGAAAATAAAAATTTCAATATTTTCAAAATAATAATAATTTTTTCATGTACAAAAGTCCCCTTCTTTCCTAGGCGTCCACTTTTGAGCTAACTTTATATTTTTTTTAAAGATTGTCAGCATTTCAATTCGTGCCTCTAGTGTGCGGATTGGAAACGGACAGCTATGCACAATTAGACTGCTCTTTAAATTAGGAGGGGAAGCTCCTTCTTTTGCTGATTATGTGTAAAAAGAAAAAGTAAACTAAATTCTTATCTTTTTATCTCAGCTGAGAGCACAAGGTTATAAAACTCTTTGCGTTGCAGCTGAGGTTTTCTCTAGTTTCGTAACTTCAACTACAACTAAGCCTAAACTTATATCGCTTCTATCTCCTCGAGTAAATTCAGAGCAAAAGAATTTAGAAGTAAACGGGGAATGATTTGGTAGACACGAAGCTTAAACAAACTTATTTCCAGAACGCATCCGAAGACTCATTGTACTTTCTGATGAAAGCTGAAACAAAGATTGTAAAAGCAAAACATCAAACGATAAACTTGATCTCAAAATTCCCTCAAAGACTCATTGTACTTTTGAGGTGTAGGCTAAAATAAAGATTATAAAAACACAACATCAAACGATAAACTTGATCTCAAAATTCCCTCAAAGACTCATTGTACTTTTGAGGTGTAGATCGAAATAAAGATTATAAAAGCAACAATACTGAAAGATCTCGAGACTTTGGATCGAAGTACTGTAGGCATAAGATTGATCTCAATATTGTATCAAGAAGACAAACATACAATATGTGATTAACCAAATTGCACTAAACAAAGTGAATAGATATTGACTAGCAAAGCTTGAAGGCACTAAGGCTCAGCAATTTTGTTATAGTAATAACAGTTCAACAATAATGAGCGATGTTGCTCTTATTTATAGACAAACACAAGAATATGGAACCCTAAAATATCATTGTGTTAACAATCAGTCTTGCCAATTAGCAAGATTTATTCCTATGTCCAATCAAAGATAACTAACAATTCACTAGAAAGACTACCTCAGTTAACTAATCTAAAACTAAAACTAACTCCAACTATACAAGAAATATCTCCAAGGATAGACATGCATGAAAAAAGGACAGTCAGTTAACTTGGAAAAGGCATCAAGTTAACTATTGATTTAAAATTCTATCCTTGGAGAATGTCATACGCCTCAACTGGCAGTTCACTGGTCATCAACTCAAGCAATCATATCCTCCAAGAAGTTATTAACTACCTCATCATCTAGAGCACCGATACTCTTCTGAACGATATGATGTCTTCGCAACATTTCCTCGCCACCTGCAATTTGATCTTGAAATTCACTTCTCCTTACAGTTGCTTCATCAAACCTTGCTAACATGGCTGCAACTTGACTCAACTTGTAGTCAACAGGATCACCGTTGAACTAGGGATGAGGTTCTGAAATTCCTTTTGCACTTCGCCAAGCTCAATGTACTCACCATCCTCACGTTGATATTGGCAAGGGACTTGTGAGACAAAATTTCTCACGAACTTGAGAGCACTTGCCACCTTCTCTCTAAATTCAGTCATTTCTATAGAGATTGCTTCATATGTTTTTACCTTCAAGATTAGTTGTTCTCTCCAAGTAAAAAGTTTCTCCTTGTCTTCTTCTGTAATGATTGAATCATATGCCATCCTCAAGCGAGAAAAGATGATCTCATCCCTGGGTTTTCTTTCCGCCATGCTTTGCTCTGACTCCTGAATTTCTAAGCAAAGGTTGTGGGCATTGTACCTCAACTGGTACATCTCTACAAGTATGAACCTGCCCCTGGTGACGAAATCTTCTACCCTGTCTCTCAGGTGTTGACAATAAATAACCAACTTAATTGATTTTGTTCTGCAAGTAATTCCAGCATTTGTGGGAGCAATGCGGTGACATGTGAAGTACCATGAAGCTAGTTGGAGATATACTACCACATCTGTTGATTTTCAGCCTTGAGAGTTGCCTTGTCCTCACCATATTTGACCACTCTTTCTTTCAAGCTAATTGTTGCAACCTCAAAGAGATTTACATCAGCTTGTCGTGTACTTCTACCAAGGTTGGCTTTGACCAATGTGAAATAATCGACCTCAACCTCATTGGCATCCTTGTCAACTGGTGGTGTAGGAATTTTAATGAACACCTCATTGTCAGTGTTCTTCTCCACGCGGACTTTCTTCTTGAGTTTCTTCTCAGATGTGTCTTGGTAGACATTGTCAAACTTTGCAAAGTCCAACTAGTAAGAAGGCTTTCTTCTCTTCCTACCCAGGATATTCTCAAGCCAAGATGAAGAGTCTCAACTAACTTCATTGGGAGGATTAGTTCTCGTCTCATCAACTCCTAATGTGTGAGTTAGTGTGGAGATGTCGTGAATCGATGAATCAAACTCCAAGTCAAAGTGAATTGGAGACAATTGTGGTCGTGACGGAAGAATAAGAGGCTTTGCTTCTACTTTAGGCACTATTTCAGTTGTATCTGTGGCTGTATCCATTTGTTGTTCTTGCTGATTTACATCAGCAACTTACATATTTTTCTTTGAATGCCTTAACATTTTGCTAACCTTTGTACCCTCTAGAGGATTGCTCATCGCTTTCACTCTGGGTTTCCATTTAGAAGTGGAAGGTAGTGTGGTGGTAACCGGTGGTGGCTCTGTAATTGGAGTGACTACCTTCCGCGTCCTCTTGCTATCCAACAATATCTTGTTGTTCTTCATGACCCAAGTTGTCATTTCCTCAATGGAGGTACTCTCTTTGGCATACCAATCAATGGATCGAAATGGCTACAAGTCAATGTGATCTCTGAAATATGTGGGAAGTATGACTTCACCATTATCATTTGATAAACCTTCCACATCCTCTGATAAGAAATCAGCAATCGATGGAAGAGTGAATCTGCTGTAATTGCGCCTGTGCACTTTGAACTCATCTTCACAACTAAACCAAAAATCCTCCATGGTAGGTTTATGTGAAGAATTGCCACCAAGACGAGTTGCCAAGAGACCCCAAGGATCATATGAGCGTCTTTCTATGAGAAACTTAAGATTAAGCTACACCATTTCGTTGCTCATTGACTTGGTGTTAGCTACTACTTTGCACATATATATACCCATCTCAAACGGAAAGTTGGCAGCAAACTTGCGTTTATTACAGAAAAGTGTGTACCTTGTGCAATTGCCTTGGGAACTCTGTGAATACCACCTTATCTAATGGATAATAGGGTAGCATGGTTGGACTGCTTGAGAAACCATATACACGAATGTAGGAAAATGTGAGGAATTGGATGAACCAATCCGCCCAATCTGCCATTGCCAAGCTGGTTTCTAGTGAAAAGTGTATATGTAACGCATGGTCAAAATCCCCCACCATGTGCATCAAAAAAGGTCATTTACCCACTTGAAGTGGCATTCTAACTATGAAAATTCTAGCTGCGAGAAATACTCATGACCTAGCTGCACACCTAGATTTCCAACAGTATTCAACCCTCTAAAATTGCCTTGAAAGGCTATCAGCTATACAAGGTATGAAACCATATGGAATTCGTGGGCTTTGAAGAATCCTATCATTTGGCTGTAAAGAGTATCGTTGATCAAAGAAGGCCAATCGTAGTGTTCTTTGTTCTTAACAAGTTGAGACATGATGTAAAACATCCATAGCTGAAACTTGTGTGCTTTTGTGTAGAAACCCCTGGTTTCCCCCTGTTACTGCTCTGACGGATATTTCAAGTTTTTCTGACGTTTTTAGGTTTTTGAGATTTTTTTGTGTTTTTGAAGCAATAATGAGAAGGTACGATTTTGACAATAAATGCTAATAAATGGAAATAAATTCTCTAAAAATCCAATAGCTCTGGGAATACAATACTAACAACACCAGTAACCTTTATTCAACTTTTCAAGTGATTACAATGATACCCAGAAGAAGCAATGAATAAAAGAAGAATTTTTATTGGGAAAAGAACCTGGTTTGCTGGTACGGCTGAAAGTACAAATCCATACAGCAGAAATGAATGTGATCTCTTTCCTTCCTTCTGGCGTGCATAGGTTGATCAACTGGTATGGGCGCCTCCTTCAGAGCAAGCTGGAACCCTATGACAGAGGCGTTGATTTTATTTGATGAAGTCGACTTTATGAAAGAAGTACGGCCCTGACAGAGGTACGGCCTGTCAGAAATCAGAATTAAATGTGGTACGGCCTCTTCCAAATCACTGTCTGGTGCTCTGCAACTGGTACGCCATGTTATTTGATGGTCTCTGAATGCAATCAACTGACAACAACTGAAGATGTGAATTTCTCTGAAGCTCTGTAGTTTCCTCTGAGTAAGAAAACCTCTGTAGGCAATAGATCGAGTGATATTGCACACTCTCTGAATTGCTTTCCGCTGGAGATGGCTTGTTCTCCAAGGAATCGAACGTGAAACCCTAAGTCTCAGGCTCAGACCAAAAATTGATCAATATCAAACTCAATAATCTCATAATGGGCTCAATTCCCAAGGCAAACCCTCAAATACACTGAAAAGTGCGATTCCCTTGAAAATAGGGTTTTAATGAAATATTCATCTTTTAATATTTTCACTTCTCCATAGTTCTCCACTGAATATTTAATTATTAATTAAAATATCAAACTGGCCCCTTCCTTCATGATGGCGCACCCCTCAAGGAATTCACTTAAGTTATAATATTAAATTATAACTTTATATTATAAACGTTAATTAATTAATATTTAATCAATACGATCAAATATTAATATCTCACTTGTTTCTAACCCGTTTACTGATCCGTCTGATGCTGACAGACTCTGGAGTGAATCCTGATGCCGCCACAGCCGACTGCTAAAAATAGCAGTGGTCCCACACTGCCTGCCAAGAACTGCTAAAAATAGCAATTCTGCATCGACCTCCGATCGAGCGAATTAAAGACAATCATCAATCCTGCCGATCAAGCCGAGCTGTTCAAATGACCTCTATCCAATTCAAGATCACCACGAGGGTCGTGAGATGATAGCCAACTCATTGCCCCGAGATGTCACCGAGAAGGGGACATGACAGTCCGCCCCTCCTGAAATTGCTTGTCCTCAAGCAATCTCAATGCCGGATGCTGCAAAATCTCCTCGCTCTCCCATGTCGCATCCTCAACCGGCAAATCTCTCCATTTCACCAGATATTCCCTGATAGTCCTCCGACGCAACTGTCTCTCCCTATACTCCAGGATGGACTCATGTACTAGAATCAACTTACCCTCATCATCTAAGGGTGGTAACACTGCAGATGGTACAACACGATGACCCAACGCCTTCTTGAGGCGTGACACATGAAATACATTGTGTACCGCTCAATCGGAAGCTCAAGCTCGTAAGCTACCTCGCCAACTCTCTCAGGATCTCTCGAAGGACTGTAATAGCGCTTAAGTTTCTCCGACCACCTTCCTAAGAGTGGACCGACGGTAGGCTAAAGCATGAGGTAAACCATATCACCAACTCCTCGAATGCCTCTCCGTCTCTTCTCGATCTCCATATTGCTTCAAGGATTCTGCGGTTTTGCAATATTCTCCCAGAGCCCCTATAGTGTCCTGACTCTCTCCTGCAACCAACCTCCGCACTGCACTCCCCATCAAGCCGCTTTCAATGTATCAAGGAATGGCGCCACCCATATAGCCATGAAGGGTGACATCTCAATGGTCATATGGAATGTCGTGAGTTGTAGCAATACTACACAAATGTATCCATTTGACCCACGCTCGGGCTGCCCTCGCTATGTTCCCGAGATATTCCTCTCCACCACCTATTCACTATCTCTCGTCTCGCCCATCTGCCCGTGGATGGTAATCGTGCACAGAAGCTCGTCCTTCCGCAGTTCAAGACCTCCCGCCAGGTTACCAGAACCGCCATTCTGTCACCGACGATGCTCCGAGGCAACCCATGAAGTCTGAATATCTCTCGAAAGAACACCTCTGCCACCTGTGTAGCTGTGTGAGTCGTGGTGATCGGAAAGAAGTGGGCATACTTCGTAAGCCGATCCACAACCACGTATATGCAATCACGCCCTTGGGCTTTAGGCAAGCCCGTGATAAAATCCATCGACAGGCAATCCCACTTCCTGTCAGGAATCGGAAGTGGCTGTAGTAAACCTGCCGGGTGAGTATTCTCCTGCTTGTTCTGCTGACAAACAGGGCACTCACGCACATACTGAACAACATCTCTCTTGAGACCTTTCCACGTGAACCTCTCCCGTATCTGCCTGTAAGTCTTGAAGTAACCGGGATGTCCTGCTGTGGGAATATCATGAAAGGCCCTCATAACCATGTTCTTCACCTCAGAACCGGAAATCAAAAATATCCTGTGCTTGTAAATGATCAAATCATTCACAAGTGTGTACCTGGTATCTACTGCTGATCCCTCGACAATGCTGGAGGCCCAACTGTCCTTGGCATACTCTGCCACTATCAAATGCCTCCAATCCTCTGCAATCTGAACCATAGTGCCTAAATACGGTCTCCGTGATAATGCATCTGCCACTACGTTCTGAGTACCTTTGATATATGAAATATCAAAGTCATACGCCTGCAGCTTGCTGACCCACTTCTGCTGTCGGTCGTTGAGATCTCGCTGCCCTAAAAAGTGCCTAAGACTGTTATGATCAGTCTTGATGCAAAACTTGCTGCCAACAAGATATTGCCTGAATTTAGCTAAGGCATGCATAATCGCGAGCATCTCCTTGTCGTATATGCTATACAACCTCTCGGGGCCTCTGAGCTTGCGGCTCTCATAAACTATCGCGCTTGTCCGAGATACACCGCACCAATGCCCTCACCGATGTATCACACCGAAGCTCAAACGTTTCGTAAAGTCCGCGCGTCAAAACAGGCAAGTGGTCATCAACTCTTGAACTTCTAAACACCTGCGTTTTGAAGTCCAGAACAAACGCCCTTCTTCATCAAATCACATTCTGGCTGCATGTCGTGAATAACCATTCACGAATCTGCGGTAGAATCCACACAAACCGAGAAACCCTCTCAACTGTGTCAGGTTCGCCGGTGTGGGCCAATCAACAATGGCGCGGATCTTCTCAGGATCCACACGCACTCCATCCGCACTGATAATATGACCAAGGTATAACAATTCGGTCATCCCCAAATCGCACTTGGATTCCTTGGCGTACAAGGACTCCCTATCCAAGATGCTCAATACAGTCTCTAAATGAGCCAGGTGCTCCTGCCAAGTCCGACTGTATATCAGAATGTCATCGAAGAAAACCAACACAAACCTCCTCAGCAAGGAATGAAATACCCTGTTCATAGTAGACTGAAAGGTAGCTGGCGCGTTAGTGAGCCCAAATGGCATCACTACGAACTCGAAGTGCCCACAATGACATCTGAAGGCTGCCTTCTCTATGTCCTGCTCACGGACTCTAATCTGGTGATAACCCGACCGTAAATCAATCTTCGTGAAATAACATGCCCCATGAAGCTCATCAATCAACTCATCTATCCTCGGTATCGGGTATCTGTTTTTGATTGTCCTCTTATTCAGGACCCTGTAATCAATGCACATGCGCAACGTTCCATCCTTCTTCTTAACCAATACAACAGAAGAAGCGAACGGCGACTTGCTAGGTCTAATGTGACCCATAGCCAATAACTCCTTTATGGTCTTCTCAATCTCATCCTTCAATCTTTTCGGATGCCTGTAAGGAGTTATCATGACGGGTTTTGCACCCTCCTCGAGCTCAATAATATGCTCTATCCCTCTATCTGGAGGTCTACCTGGCGGAATATCACTGAACACCTTATCATGCTTGACTCTGATCTTCCGAATGTCCGGATGATACTCTGTCTTTTGCTGTCCCTCCTGTAAAGGTGCTAAATGACACTCGGCAGCCCACTCTACCATGTCATGACGCATGAGCCGCTCCATTCGGCGAAAGGAAATTGTTTCAAGGTCGCTGTCCCGTATTGCCTTAAGAATGTGAGTCTTCCCGTCGACCTCAAAACGTATTTCCATATCCTTGAGACGAAGTGTGACCTCCTCCAGTGAGTGCAACCACTTCATTCCCAATACTAAATCGATGTCTCCCATATTGACAACATAATAATCTGCCTTGAACTCACAGTTGTTCAAGCGTAATGGAAGATCTCTAATCATGCGTTCGCATCTCAAAGTGTACCCGTCTGCCACTTTGACTCTGATGCCCTCAAACTCCTCTGTAATAAGCCCTCGTTTCTCAACGAACCTAGCATCAATAAAATTATGTGTAGCTCCTGTATCCAATAGGGTAATGACCCTCTGACCTGCTAATACACCACGGAGCCGGAAAGAACCCTCCTGCTGAATGCTAGACAATCTGCCCTCCTGTATCTGAAGCTCGGGCTCTACCTCTGCTCTATGCTCTGGAGTCTCTGTCTCTGAATCATCTGAATGCTCAGGCTGCTCTGAATTTTCTGATTCTGAGTCTTCATAGTATGCCCACATAACACGATTCGCCTTGCCCTTAGGTCTTAGAGGGCAATCGTGATTGGCATCATACGGTCCCTTGCAGTAAAAGCATAACTTTTTCCTGCGAAGGTCATTCAGGGCCTCACGATCCAAGGGTGGGAAGGCTGATTTACCCTTCGAATCGTTTCTATAATCTGATTTGTTTTTGTTATAATCAGATTTGTCATTGTTTTTATTAAACCCTTTGTTGTCTCGGAACGATGAAGACCCTCTGGAGTTAAATTTATTTGCCGGGGCTGCGAACTCCATGTTACGTGCCTTCCTCATCGCCTCCTGTAATGATGGAGGGTCAAAGGCTTTTATCCAGCCTTTAAGTGGTTCTGACAAACCCTCCATAAAGAGAACTACCAACCGCCTCTCAGATATGCTCGGAACCATGACGGAAAGCCTCTGAAAGTCGCTGATGTATGTCTCGAGATTGCCACTCTGCCTCAACTGTGCCAAATCTCTGAAGTAAGTCTCCGGATCCTTCCTATCAAATCTCTCAACCAGCCTGTCTACGAACTCCTGATATGAAGTGATCCTATCATGATGTAGCGTCACCATACCGTGATGCCACCAGTCATATGCTACTCCCTCGAGGTGCAGTGTAGCGTAACGGATAGCGTCTCTCTCAGCCATCGGACGCAAGGTAAGGAATGTATCAAGCTTGCTAATCCAAGCTTGGGCTGTCATCTTCCCACTGCCATCAAACATTACCAGATTCAACCTGTTAGTTGCATGTTTGAGGTCATTATTCTGCTGTCGGGGTCTCCAATCCTGACGAGCCCTATTGTGTTCACGCCTCTGTGTGATAAAACGGTCAAAAGTGATCCGTTCTCTGACTGCAGGAGGTATCAACTCCCACTCCTCGTTTGCTGCCATAAGGTTATCAGCAAACAAATCATCCCGATCCTCCTCTGGCATAGCCTCATCGGGCTCCTGTCTCGTGAACGTAGGCCTTGTAGGCCTATCAGCTGTCCGTGACACTGTCCTAGGTGCTCTCCGTGACCCAGCATCACTCCTGTCATCGTCACGATGTGGTGACGGCCTCCTCGAAGTCCCTAACCTCTGCAGGGCCTGTGCTACCTCTGTAATACATCATCAGATCGACGTTGTCCTGCACGAAGATCTCTGAGTGTGAGTAAGACCTCAGCATCATCCTGATCTCGGTTGTTATGAGGAACATCTGTCCGAGGTATATCTGTTCTCTCAGCCCTATCATTCCTGTCAGCCATGATTTCCGGCTGCCTGCTCAAACTGCGTTGCCTTTCAAGCAAGGCACGTCTGCGAGTGTAGTACCTGTATGTATCAATTTCCTCTGGTTGCATGTGATGGCCAAACCCTAGGATGGCAGAATCAAGCTCTGATACCACTGTAGGAACCCCTGGTTTCCCCCTGTTACTGCTCTGACGGATATTTCAAGTTTTTCTGACGTTTTTAGGTTTTTGAGATTTTTTTGTGTTTTTGAAGCAATAATGAGAAGGTACGATTTTGACAATAAATGCTAATAAATGGAAATAAATTCTCTAAAAATCCAATAGCTCTGGAAATACAATACTAACAACACCAGTAACCTTTATTCAACTTTTCAAGTGATTACAATGATACCCAGAAGAAGCAATGAATAAAAGAAGAATTTTTATTGGGAAAAGAACCTGGTTTGCTGGTACGGCTGAAAGTACAAATCCATACAGCAGAAATGAATGTGATCTCTTTCCTTCCTTCTGGCGTGCATAGGTTGATCAACTGGTATGGGCGCCTCTTTCAGAGCAAGCTGGAACCCTATGACAGAGGCGTTGATTTTATTTGATGAAGTCGACTTTATGACAGAAGTACGGCCCTGACAGAGGTACGGCCTGTCAGAAATCAGAATTAAATATGGTACGGCCTCTTCCAAATCACTGTCTGGTGCTCTGCAACTGGTACGCCATGTTATTTGATGGTCTCTGAATGCAATCAACTGACAACAACTGAAGATGTGAATTTCTCTGAAGCTCTGTAGTTTCCTCTGAGTAAGAAAACCTCTGTAGGCAATAAATCGAGTGATATTGCACACTCTCTGAACTGCTTTCCGCTGGAGATGGCTCGTTCTCCAAGGAATCGAACGTGAAACCCTAAGTCTCAGGCTCAGACCAAAAATTGATCAATATCAAATTCAATAATCTCATAATGGGCTCAATTCCCAAGGCAAACCCTCAAATACACTCAAAAGTGCGATTCCCTTGAAAATAGGGTTTTAATGAAATATTCATCTTTTAATATTTTCACTTCTCCATAGTTCTCCACTGAATATTTAATTATTAATTAAAATATCAACTGGCCCCTTCCTTCATGATGGCGCACCCCTCAAGGAATTCACTTAAGTTATAATATTAAATTATAACTTTATATTATAACGTTAATTAATTAATATTTAATCAATACGATCAAATATTAATATCTCACTTGTTTCTAACCCGTTTACTGATCCGTCTGATGCTGACAGACTCTGAAGTGATTCCTGATGCCGCCACAGCCACTGCTAAAAATAGCAGTGGTCCACACTGCCTGCCAAGAACTGCTAAAAATAGCAATTCTGCAAATGACCTCCGATCGAGCCAGAACGAAAGACAACTGATCAATCCCTGCTGACTGAAGCTGAGCCAAGCTCCGAAATGACCCCCTATCCAGTCCATCAGCCTACGAGGGTCGTATGATAGGCCAATCCTGTCGTCTGAGAGATGTCACTGAGAAGGGGACATGACATTTTGCTTCACACGTGACATGGTTGAGTAGAGACATCATGATAGCAAACTCATCCCTGAATTCACCACATCCAATGTTCCTTGGCAAATTGTTTTGTTTCTCTTTGAGCCACCTTTCTGCCATTCTTTCATGACATTGTTCCTTTGGCATGTTGTTGGCGTTTAAATTTGCACCTCTAGAATGCGTATTTGAAACGGACAGCTATGCACAGATAAACTGCTCTTCAAATTGGGAGGGGAAGCTCCCTCTTGTTGATGGTGGTTGAAAGAAAGTAAACTAAAACTAAGTTGCCTATCTTTTTGATCAGCTTAGAGCACAAGGTTTATTAAACACAAACGCCGCAGCTAAGATTTTCTGATTTAAAGAACTTCAACTACGACTAACTTAAACTAGAGACATTCCTAACTTCTCAAGTAATAGCAGAGCAAGAGAAATTAGAAATAAACAAGGTAGATTTTCTGACAAAGTACTTCAATAACCTCTCTCTCAACAAACACCTACACACTTCATTGTAAGTTGAAATCAAGATCATAAAAGCGGAACATAAATAACGGAAATCTGAGATTTTGGACCAAGGCAAAGGAGGCTCATGATTTTATTACTCAAATCTCTGGAACAGAAATCCCTTCTAACATGCCTGGAACAAGAAGTTGCAGCTAAAGAGGCTTGCAACCTTCCTCTTACACACTAGAAAACAGCAATTACACTAACTCCTTGTTGGCTAAAGAGGCTCAACAATTTGCTTATCACAACACAATTTGAACAAACTTGAGTAACAAATAGAAGGCACAATAGGCTCAGCGTTTTGTTCTCACTAGCACGGTTAAAGAAAAATAATGAGCAAAGGCTATATTTATAGGCAAGCAGAGGAGTAGGGAACCCTAAAATCTCCTTGCTTTCCCAATCTAGGGCTTGCTCAGCAAGCAAGCTTTATTACTAAATCTAGAAAGAAGATAACATCTAAAAACCCTACAAAGCAGAAAAAGCGAGAAATGCCAACTATTACATTTTATCTTCTTTCTCTTCTCAAAGAATGGATAAGAATTATTCCAAGAATAAAAAGAAAGCGGGAAAGAAAGTTTCTAGAAGAAAGCTGCTTTAAAGCTCGATCACATCCGCTAGGAAGTTGGAAATTGTGTCCCGGTTCGGTGCATCTATGCCATCAATAGCAAAACACCGCTTTTCAAGAATATCTTCAGCATCTGCAATAGACCTTAGGAAATCTTCGACCTCATTGGCCGCTTTCTCGAACTTTGCTGACATCTTCAAAATATGACCTATCCTTCCGCCAACTGGACTGCAACTGTGAACAACACTCTGAAGTTGATCCTGCACTTCCTCAAGCCCGACGTAGGAACCGTCTTCAAGACTGTACCGAGAAGGGATCTCTATGATAAACTCACCAATAAAAAGGAGAACTTCAATCACCCTTTGTCTGTAGGCGATGAATTCTTCAGATATCCTCTCATAGGTTTTAACTTTGAAAACATGACGCTCTCTCCAGGCAAGGATTTGTCTCTTGTGTTCTCTTGAAACTGCTAAACCGTAAGCCGTGTCTAAATCAACAATAATGATCTCATGCCTCAGTTTTACTTCAGCCAGTGTTTGTTCAAACCCTTGGATGCCTTGACATAGCTCATGAGCGTTTTCTCTTAACTGGAATATCCGTGCCAAAATCTCCTTTCCTCTGACAATGAAGCTCTCAATCCACTCCTGAGTCTCTTTCCCACAAATGACCAGCTGTCTTAACTGATGGTGATCAGCTGGTGTCTCTAAGATCTAGGGCAGGAACTGGGTCGCTTGTGAAGAGCCACGGACAAGGTTAAAAATGAAAAGCCTGAGCTGCTGATTTTCAGCCTTGAGCGCTGCCTTGTCTTCTCCATCTTTAAGCACTCTTTCCTGAAGGTTTTCGGATACAACTTTCAAGAGACTCAAATCTGCATATCTGGTATTTCTACCGAGATTAGCCTTGACCATGACAAAATCATCCATATTCACCTCATCCCTGTTCTTGTCTTTTGGGGGCACTGCAGTCTCCATGACTATCTCGTTATCAGGATTCCTATCAAAGTGAACTTGCTTCTTTGCCTTCTTCTTAGGAGGTTCCTGATAGATGTTATCGAGATCATCAACACTTACCTGATATGAAGGCCTTCTCCTAACCCTTCCTAAGGAGTTCTCAAGCCAAGACACGGTAGTATCTTTACTAACTTCCTCAGAAGGTGCAATTGTAACTTCATCATCATCTTCAATATCAAGGTCAATGTGAATCGGTGAGGAACCTGTCAAAGGTACATAAACATGTGTTGAAGGTGGCTCCTCTGCTTCTTTCTGAGGTACAGACTCGTCAAGAGGAACTTCTGAATCAACTGTAGGCTGCTCTTGTATGACTATGCCTGAGAAGTCTAACCTTCTTCTTACATTTTTATTGGATCTATTACCTTTGACGCCATCTTGAGACTGACTTTTGTCCTTCCCTTCTGACTGTGCTCTAGAAGAGGAGAGAATTGTCCTTGGTGGCTCTGCTACTGGAATGGAGTCCTTCCTCTTAAGAATTAGGAAAACCTTGCTGTGCTCAAGGACTTGTCTTGTCCTGTCTTCAACTGAGAGTGACTCTTTATTTGCCCAATTAACTTGTGGTAAGGGCTGATCTTCAATTTGTTTTTGAGTGTCCATCAGGAGAAGCACATCTTCATCATCATCTAATAGCCCTTCTATATCTTCATTTAAGCAATCTTTCATCTGATGGAGAGTGAGCCTGCTATAACTACGCCTCCGCACCTCAAACTCATCTGCACAGTTAGCCCAAAAATCTTCAAGTGCAGCTATATGATCATAGTTCTTCTCCAATCGGCCAGCGTAGACACCATGAGGATCAAATGATCGTCTCTCGCTGTAAGATTTGAGGCCGAATTTATCTAACTCTTCTCCTATTGTCTTGGCATCTGCAGCAGTCCTGCATGTATAAATTCCGAACCCTAATGGAAAATGGAGGGAGGGTTTCCTTCTATTCCTCAAGACTGTGTGGACACTGTGGGCCTGCCTCAAGAACTCCATGAAGATGACCTCATCTGACGGGTACCTTGGCAACATGAGCGGGGCACCTGAATAACCATAGACCCTGAGATAGGTGAAGGTAGGAAACTGTATAAACCAATCCGCCATTGCTGCCCTAGCAACTGAAGAGATGCGAACGTGCAATTTGTTGTCTAGGTCCTGCACTGTGTACATCAAGAAGGCCTTGTTCACCCTTTTGTAGTGGTGCAACGACTTCGTGAACTCCAACTGAGGATAGTAGTTATATATGTGTTGTACGCTCAATGATCCCTCGGCGTTTAACCTTCTGAATTGACCTTGATAGGCCACCAGGTAGACTAGGTATGACACCATGTGGAATACATGAAACTAGAAGTATTCTGTTATTTGCTAATGTAGGCAGTCACTAATCAAAGTAGGCCAATCACAGAACTCGGTTTTCTTCATGATGTGGGGTATGGCGTAAAACATCCAAGGTTGAAACTTGGTGGCATCTTCTGAGCCAGTGGCCCTATTGTGCAAAGTGATGATTATGGCAATCTCGTCCTTAAACTCCCCTCGCCCAATGTTTTTTGCCAAGGTCTTATGTTTTTCTTTCATCCATCTTTGTGCAATCTTCTTACTATATTTATCTTTATGCATATTCCATATCCTTTCACATTCACCCTTTGAGAGAGTAACGCTTTCAGACCACGGGGGAATGGAAATGCACTTCTCGATCATATCAGGCTTTAGACTGCAAATCAATCTGCCATCTGCTTACTGGATCTCCCTAGTAGCCAGGTTGTAGTGCTTAATGCAAGCGATTACGAACTCAAGGCTCTGAACTGATATAGGAATTGACGCTGCTGCGAGGAGTCCAAAATGTCCTAGGTTTTTGATTGAGGTGTTGCCTGCTCTCTCCAAGGCATATAGATCGAACACCGGCTTGATATGATGCAAGTCTGTCTCAGCTATTTTGATGTAATTGTGATAGAGAGCTGATTGAATCTTGAAAACATTGGGAGTGTACTCCATTTCGAAAAACTCGAAGAATGACTATAAACTCGCCCTGATTCTGACAAGTTTTGAGCGATTTCTATTTTTAACATGCTGATTTTCTTGCTCCAACGGACAGATTTTTGAGAAAATTTTCTGAGATATGGGTTTTGCTCAGAGATTCGTTGCAAGACAACCCAGATCGTCCGTTTTTGAAAATTTTGAATTTTGCCTGAAAAAGCAGCAAACCCTAATTTCTTCAATTTTTTCCAAAAAAAGCTGGCACCTGGGTTTTGTTCAGAATATGATTAAAAATGGACCCAGTTGATTAGATTTGCAAAACCCTGATGGCTGATCGAAAAAGCAGCCAACCCTAGGATTTGAAACTTTCTTAAAAAAAAACTGTGATATGGGTTTTCTTCAGAAGACTGATTGGAAAGGACCCAGATGGTTCAAATTTGAATGTACTGAGGTTTTTACTGACATGCAAAATAAAAGCACTTGCTGCAACTTGATGAAGTTCTTGAAAAATTCTTCAGAAGATTGAGGCAAAAAGACCCAGATGATTGAAAAATGGAATGCCTTGGCCTTCTACTTGAAAAATTCGATCTTCTGGATGAAAAAACTTGAAAAAGCAAGGGTTTATGCTTTCTGATTTGAAAAATCTGATGCAAAACCAGCAAAGATGGATTCTTGAATCACAAAAATTCTTCAAACTTGCTGCTCCAACTTTCTCCTCTGGATGCTACCTGCAAAAATAATGAAAATTACATGAAAGAATGATGTTAAATAGATTTTAGGGCTTTGAATTAGGTTTTGCTTTCTTTGCTTTTATTTCCAAAACCCTAAAACTCAGCTTCATTGAACTCGGACGCCTCTTTCTGCTTGTAATTTTGAAAATTTTGAAAACCTTGAAATATCTTCTAAGGCATGAGAAGTTGGGCGCCCTTCTTCACCTGGGACGCCCACTTACTCCAGTGTTAGTTTATTTTTTGATATTTTCAACTTTTCACCATTTTGACATGCTACTTCGCCTCTGATTTCTTGTTTGCAGATTGATCCGACAGGCGAGCTGAAGGTTTCACGACGAAGCCTGACTGATTCTAAGAAATAAGTTTTGGAGTCACCTTTGGCGAGAAACTTGATCTTGACCTTCGAATTCATGGGAACCTTTTCCTTCGAGGGGCTCCGAACTTTCACAATGTTAGCCATTTTTCTGATCTTCAATTTTCTTCATTGACTCCTCTTCTACAGATGATCTCGTCGAATATGGATCTTCGGGCATCAGATTGACTAGCGGATATGCTCATCGCGAAGCTGTCGAGATATGAAGAGGGGTCTTCTAGAACGATCTTCGCCAAAAAGTGGGTTTTAACCCCTCAAAAGTTTGGGCACCCATCTTGGCTAGGGGCGCCCATTTCACCCAGACTTAGATTATTTTTCATCTTTCTGTTGCTTGCTTCTGAATCTTCGTTCTCAGCCTTCATCGTACTCCCTGTTTGGCTCTTCGTATCTCACAACTGCAAACTCCGATCGACGTGCTGAGTGTCTCACTTGAAAGCCGAATCAATTGTGACGAGATCACGTTAGAGCTTCGACTCCAAATTCATCTAATAGGGCCCCTGAAAACTTGGGCGCCCTTCTTCACCAGGGGCGCCCAAGCTTACCAGACTTAGTCAATTTTTAATCTTTTTTCAAATTCTTCATGTTGACTTTAGTTTGGATACCCCTGTTTGACGCTGAATTCCGGATGACTGAGTGATCTAATAACCACACCGCTGAATCCATCGCGGAGCTGGCAGAGAACTGAACAAGTTTGACTGGAGGCAAAAACCCTAATTCTAACATTTGGTGCCCTAAAAAGATGGGCGCCTTTCTTCACTTGGGGCGCCCAAAGTCACCAGTGTTAGAAATTTTTATCATTTTTCAACTTCCTCTTCGTTCTTCATGCTCGTCGAACAACTCGCCTTCCGTTGAATGCTCTGAATGTTGAATCCGACGCTTGGCAGCCGAATGACCTCTATTGATGACCTCGGAGCTCCTGATGTGCTTTTGAAAAAGCAGAATAGACCCACAAGGGCAAAACTAACTATTTTGAAATTCTGACTACACCAGCCTGATATGGACGAAATTTGAACCAATCAAAATCAATTTGAACCCTATCGGACCAACTTTCTATTTTTAGAATTTTGCCAGTATCCATTTCCAACAAAACCCAGAAAAACCCAGAAAACGTTACTAATTTTAGAAAATTTCTAAAAATAGCAGTTTTCCTAAAATTTAGGGATGAAAAACTGAGATCTGGGTTTTGTAGGTTAAGCTGGTTTGAGCAGACCCAGATCGTTAGAAATTGAAATTTTTGTGTTTTGACCCCTCATGTAAGACATGTACACCCAAATTTTGACCTTTTTGACTGATTTAACAAGACTTCTACTCATTTCTTCAAAATATCTAAGTGGAACAAAAATTTTAATTTTGGGGTACAACAAATGTTAAACGTCTTTTCACATTCTTCAACTGACACAATCAAGTTGTTTGCACATGGTGGAATAGCAAGACACCTTTCAATGTCCTTTGGCTTGAGGCTGCAAATTACTCGCCCATCTACTTGTTGATGGGTTTTTTGTGACCGCACCAACGCAGAATAAAGTCGCCAACGGCTACCCTATTCTCTCTTGATCAAAGTCTTCCGCATGCTAAGATTGCAAGAAAGTTCATGCGTTCAACTCCAAGGTTCTTTAAGTGCGAATAGGCTCAGTTTGGCTCGATGTGATTTGCTGGTATTTCAAGGGGACTTACGGAATTGCTCGGCAGCGGAGAAAGGAATTCAAATGCTCGAAAGATTTATCTATGAAGTTCGGGTTTCCTATTTTAATTAGAAAGAACTGAATTGAAATGGGGTAAGGTTTAGAGAGTCTAAATCTATTCTAAGGCGTGAGATATGGGGCTCAACTTCAGCAAACTTCTAACCGGACTTCGCTTTGCCTCACATCGGACAGCTTCCACGGAGTCAGTGCAATCTTCTAGGGAGATGACTAAAGATGTTCAAACCACCACTTGACATAAAGATACCATCACAACGACGCATACCATTATTCAAACTGTGATTAAAGTTAAGTACATGATATTCCAGTTGACCACACAAGGCGCATTCACCATCAGCAAATACACTAGTGGTATGGATAGACGAAGTTGCTTAGATCAAACACCACATTCCACAATTACTATCTACTTGCATGAAATGAAATTTATTCTACTTTACGCTACTTGAAGTAGAAGGGATGAAGAAACCTCGTTAGCTATCCATAACAAAGACGAATTTCACCATCAATGAAAGATCTTTTATTATGAAAGTTTTACACGACAATCTCTTACAAAAGTTTTCAAAGGAAAACTTTCCTTCTCCTCCAACTACACTATCAATCTACTTCTAAGTTGTCCCTCTATCCTATGTCTACTGTCTAACTCTAAGCTAATGAGATACAAATAAGGGGGACTCCCCCTTTATATAGCTAGCCAAGTCCCAAAAGACGGCTAGGGTTACAATTAATAGAGTGGCCAGAATCGTGCCACCTCAGCCCTAAACAAGATTTGCCCTAAAAACCGCCACAAAGGAGAGGGGTAATAAATGCGCCATAATGTCCACCATCCTCCTTCTAGAAGATTCTGTTTGTAGATGCGTTCACACTATTCTTGATCTTCTTTCTCGACTTCGCTCGAGCTTCCATCCTTTCTTCATCTTGAGTTTTGAAAATATTTCATCTTTGTCACTTGAGCTAACACTTAGCCAATTTCTTGCAACTTTTCTTCCTTCGAGATTGAAACTCGTAACTTTATCTTCAAGTCATCGTGTTCTGGCCTCGACATTCCTCCTGCAAAACAAGCAAGGAGAAAAGCATTAGAACACTTCATAATGTAAACTTAACTCACTTACCTGATCCTCACGCTTTCATCGCCTTCACGTTCAAATTCTTCATGCCTTAGCCAAATTTTCAAACCATCTTGCATCTTCAAGAAATTCATTTCACCTGTTGGAGCTCTGACAACCTTGATTTTATTCATCTCTGGCTCAAGAAAACTATCTTCACGAAGGATTTAAGCAAATCCATCTAGGAAGTTCCTTTCAAATTCATCATCTGGAGAATTTCACCTTGAAAACACATTTTCTTCATTTTTGCCTTAGAAAATTTTCAAATTTCCCTTAGGAAATTCATCAACCTGGTGCCCATCAAAAACATTCACCCTGAAGGCCTCGACAAAGTGTAGAAGATTTTAAAATCCCTTCCTCATCAACAATCTTTAATACCCAGAAGAAAATTTCTCTCAGAACGCATCAAATTCATGGGTATGCAACGAACGGGTTCATTCAATTTTCTGAATTTTGAACCTTAGAAAAATAATTTTCATCAAATTTAATCCATTTCATCATCTGTGAACATTTCTTTTTGCTCTGACTTGAAAATATTTTTGTTGACCCTGCAATGTTGGCACCTTCCGACCTCATCACTGGCAACTTCACTTGGACTACAGGAAAATCTTATCTCCAGAGTCTAGGCGTATTTTCTAGAGGAGGAAATATTTGTGCCTTAGAAAAATTTTGATCACTTTGAAAATTTTGCTTTAGAAAAATTTCACCTTGGAAATTTTTTAGTTTTGACCACTTTGCCTCATATTTTATTTCACACTTGGAAAATATCTTTACTTGAAGCTTCAACGTCTTAGGAAAAAAAATCTTCATCACCCCATCTTATATTTCATTTTACCACCCTAGGCGCATAGCACACTTGGAGAAAATTAAAAATCACGCCTAGCACTTGTTTTATTTTCCATCACCCACCACCTTACACACTTGAATTACTTTGGGCGCACTTTGCATAGTGAGGTGGATAAGCTTCCAACGCCTTAAGCTCTTCACTCTTTAACTTACCTCCACCTTGGCGCATCTCATGTGTCATGGAGGATATTAGCCACGCCTTAGTAATATTTTCATCTTTACCTTCACCTTGGCGTACTTAGCATATTTTATTATTCACATCATTCCACAACCTAGCGCATTTAGCACATGTGGAAGGAATAACTCCAACGCCTCTTTGACTTTCTTCCATATTTTGTCTTCACATGCCCTCATTTGGGCGCATATTGCATGTTCAAGAGGATGGGCGCATATCATGTGTGCTGAAGGATAAACTTTTCAACGCCACCTTTGACCACCTTGGACTCTTTCTCCCTTGGGCGCATTTTCACATAGCTGCAGGATGAAATGTGTTGACCACTTTGACCTCTTTTCAGCTGGGCGCATTTGGAGGGTGGTGAAGGACGAGTTCAAACACTTAGAATTTTTTTTTTGGCATCTTGCTAGCATGTGGGCGCATTTAGCCTATGCTGAAGGATGAGACACTTTGACTTTTCCTTGACTTTTTTGTGAGTGGGCGCATTTTACTAGTGGAGGATAAAGTTTTATACTTAGAACAACCTTGCTATCAACCCTCTTCCTTGGGCGCATTTCACCATAAGAGGTGAATGAAATTTATACTTAGAAATTATTTTTTTTAACATCTTTGCTTCTTCATCAAGCAGGGCGCATTTTGCCCAGGCAGGAGGATGAGACACTTGAGTTATAAAATTTTGGCATCTGGTGCTTGAGGGCGCATTTTTAGGTAGCTACAGGATGAAGTCCCATACTTAGCCATTTTTCTTGACCTCTGCCAGTCTGCTTCATGTCCTGCTATTTATAGTAATCCTTTTGATTTTCTGCATCTCTGAAGCTCAGAATGATATGAAATTTAGAACACTGGATCTTCACGACTTCATCAACCTGTTGACACTGCCATTATGAGTCGGCCTGCTATTTTTAGCCCATTTTGAAGGTGGTTTACTATAAATAGTAACCTCTTGTTTCTGATAGCTCCACTGCTCCGATTAACTTGAAATTTGAATGACGTGTTCCTCACCACATGACCTGTCTGTCGACACCAACGCATGCAACTGATTTACTATTTTTAGCCTGTTTCCAATCTGACTTACTATAAATAGTAAGTGCTCCGTTTGACTTGAAATTTCACCAGCAGATAGCCTGAAGGATGTTGATCGCGATGGTTTACATCGGTTTTCGAAAATTCTGACTTTTTACCCTTCTTTTCAGGCTCCGAAGTTGGAAACCCTAATTCGCTCTGCATGCATATCAAATGATCTCTGTTTCTCTTCGTTTATGTGGCACTGCGATCGGCTTGTGATTCTGAACTGCTGGGAGGCGGCTGCCGGGACACACCTGCTAAAAATAGCAAGTTCCTTACTGAGTGATCATCTTCATTTGCATGTCACACCATCGCGAAGCTCTCGAAAAACCCATCAGGAATCACCTGACATGCAAAAGAAACCCTGACATGCAAACCCTAAAATTAGCCCTCGAGGACTGAATTTTGAAAGTGGTCATCTCGTCTTGCATGTTATATCATCGCGAAGGTCTCGAAAAACCCAGAAGGAATACGCAGACATGCAAAGAAAAACTCTACATCTGCACCCTAAAATTCGTGCCAGAAGCCGGACTGCTAAGAATAGTAAGTTATCCGTTTTTGCTCAAATTTTGCATGCGAGTAGCTTGATGCGCTCTGAATGCAGTGTGACTGTTGGAATCTCAAAAATGCTGACGAACTGCCTGCAATTGCATGCTTACTAAAAATAGTAAGTATCTCAGATTTTGATGGAATTCTGCTAAGAGCCTGCTGGAAGCACACTGACAACAACATTAGTCTTTATTTTCAATTTATTCACCTTGCTTGACCTCAAATTGACCAAAGAAACGCAAACCCTAATTTCAGACTTGACCAAATTTCATGTTAAAGCTCACAGATGGGCACATCCCGGAAAAGTAGACAAAACGAGAGAGAGACAACAGCAAAAACAAACCAACATCAAACCAAAAGCAAAGCCAAAATTAGGGGGTCCCCATTTGCAATGGGGCGATGTGTGAAAAAGGTCACAACACTACTGATTGAATTTCCCATGAAGTGGGGTTGTAATGCTTGACACAAGCAATTACAAATTCGATATTTTGTGCCAAGATGGGGTAAGAGGCTGCCTCAAGTAACCCGGATTGTTTAATATTTCGAATTTTGATGGTGTCTACGCCTGTCAATTGTCCAAATCAACCACCGGATTCACTTGATGTAAATCGGTGTCAACTGTATTCAAGAAATCATGAATCAAGACCGATTTGGTCTTGAATTCAATTTGAGAGAATTGTTAGCAGTATATTTTACTTTGTTGTCGGCCGTAGTCGGCCTTGGTCATAGTCGGCCAATTGCTAATAAAACTATAGATTAGTAAGAATAATACATGTCATGTACTTCAGGTAATCAAGTCCCGATTAATGTTAATGTTGTTATGAAGCGTCGTGTCAGTTGGTTATCTAACCACCGTCGAACGTTATATGTAGTCTGTTGGGATAGTCGGGAGATAGTCGTGTGCCGATGGTTATATTGTGAAGCACTCGATACTCTGTGATTGTATGATTTTTCTGATAATGAATAAAGCTTCTTGTGTTCAAACATGATATCTTTCTAGTTTACTATTTTGTTCTATATCCTGCACATGACTAGTTTGCCAATAGCACGTAGTACTTGAATTACATTCCGTAGGCAAACAAGAATTGCATATTGAAAAACTGGAAGAATGATAGGGCACATGACTATGCTAGAACAGCTTTTTTGCAAAGGCTAAAAATAGCTTCACTGAGGCAATTTTTTCGAAAAAATTCTGAGACGTGGGTTTTCTTGAGAATGTTTTCCTAAATGAATCTGAAATGTCATATTTTTGAAAAAATGACTTTTTCACAAACATGCAAGAACCCCTCAGAGGTAGAAGCTGCGAGGCAATTTTTTCCCAAAAAATTCTAAGAAGTGGGTTTTGTAGGCGCCTGTGTGTTGAATAAAGCCAGTTTATTTGTTTTTTGAAAATAATGATTTTTTTCAGAAACCCTAAAAAATGGAGGCAACGGGGCAACTTTTCTGGAAAAATCTGGCACGTACATTTTTGGCCAATCTTGTGCAAAATGAAACCAGAAGGTCAGATCTATGAAAAGATTAATTTTGCTTGAACATGCAAGAAAACCTAAGATAGAGGAAGCAGAAGAAGCTGAGGAAAATTTTCCAATCTTGGAGAAGATTGAAAAAGAAGAGAACCCAGATTGCTAAAAGTTGAAAATGATGTGTTTCTGCTTCTAAAAACTGATGCACTAGAAAAATATATTCTGGAAAGACGTCCTTCTGTGGAACCTAAATTCAAAAATATGAAGAACATTGAAAACCCCTGTTGTTTGATCCTTCAAATGCCATAGAGAATAAACTTTTGTGTTTCGCATTTGGAGTCAACTTGCAAAAATAATGAAAAAGGAGCCCAAATGCTTGATAAATAGACTTTGGAGGTGGAAGCATTAGTTAGGGCATCAAAACCCTGATTTAGGAGTTATTTGGCGTGTGATTGGCTGTTAACTGGAAGAATCCCCCAAATTTTGGACGTCTTGTGGAAGAGAAAGTCTTCAAACATTGTGAACTTGTTGGGTGAAAATTATGTAATCAACTTTTCGATAGATTACACAACTAGGAATTCAGCCACAGCTATGTGAGATATGAATCTCTCCTCTCAGAAAGGGGAGGCGCCCATCTTACTACTGACAGAAGAGATAGTAAAACAAATAAAGTAGTTACACAATGTACACAATAATTACAAAATGGGGGGGTGCGTCACATTCATCCTTCTCTCTTTTTTCTTGAAGATGTTTACAATGCTTCACTGTTGGAAGTTCTTAATTCACAATAACCTTAAACAATCAACAAGCAGTAATGCCAATACCCCTATCTTGTCAAAGCAAAGCGTAGAGATACCAAAAGTGATTAACGATAAAAAAATAAAAGGGAAAGCTCACGAAGGCACAAAGTCGTTCCATAGCTTTTTCAAAGGTGGATCTGTGAAAGATGTGTCGTTTGTTGCATTAGAAGCACAAAGTCTTCTTAGATACAGCAATTCCTCGAACAGTATGAACAATTACAAGCACAAAGTCTTGTAGATCATTCAACAATAGTTAACCAAAACACAAATGTAAATCCAAGTAAAGGATGTAACACAAAGTTTACATGAATTGCTTAGAGTCTTTCAGATATCACTTACTAATTACCACCAAAAGAGATCAATTCACAAGACTATCGAATCCAACACAAAGTCTGGTTTGTAATCTTCTTCTTTATTGATCAGATTTCGTTCGCAAAGCATGAACGCAAAGTTTCACAATTTGTTTCAAAAAGGGTAAGCACTTCGTTGCAAAATACTAAAAGATCAACTTTACAAAGGAAATCCCTCATATATATGGAAAGAGGGAAGAGCAAAATTAGCAAACTAATTGAGAAAATCAAGGAAAGTTGGGTGAGCGATTCTAGGAGATCTCACCTAACTTTGACCACAGTCAAAGTGTAATTTTTCTTAACAAAATTACATCTCGAACCTTGTGCAATTACAATTTACAAGATGCATAATGGGAAGCATCAAAAATGTCTAACACTGGAGATCAGGAACCTTCATGTTTCTTTGCTTTGGGCACGGAAGTCTTTGTATTTCTTCCTGGTCTCCTGCATGAACTTCTCATCCGGACCAACAATGTAATCCACAATGGTGTGAATTCTCGTGATCGATCTCATGGCAGATGAGTGAACCTTCTTGCACCTATCAAGATGCGTTTTTAGGTTATCCAACGTGAGCCTTGTATCACAAATGATGTTCAGAGAGGTTTTTGAAAAGTCTGCGTTGTCAATCAACTTCATGATGGCTTCTTTGAAGATCTAGGCTATTTCTATGGTTGGCAAGAAGATACAATTTTCCTCAAGAAGTTGTCCTCGTAACTCCTTGATACCTTTTTCAATAATCACACGATGCCCTTCGACATCTTCCTGCACTTGGTGGAGATCCTCCGTAAGAGATTGAACTACTTGAATTTGATGATTCAAAGATTCTCTTACCTCAATGAATTTGGAGGACTATGAGGAACACTACAAATCACAGGCGATGATGTTCTGGGAATTTCCTCAACTACATTCTCAGGTGGAGACATAGTTCTTTCTTGTTCATGCCTGGGTTCCTGTTGATCACCCTCTTGTCTGTCTGATTCTAGTTCACCTTCGGAATCACCTTCAGAATCTTCTTCAGACTCGTCCGCTTTCAAAAACTTCTTCTGCATTGGAGTCTGCTTCTGCTAAGTCTTCATCTTCAGCGGATTGGTCACTGGAAGTACCTTCTTCATCAGAATCTATCTCCTCTAAAACAGCCCTTTTACCTTTAGAGCGAGATGGTTCAGATTTTGTGGTTTCTCCTTCTGGGACGGCCTGGGTACCTTTCTTGCCAACAGTAAACTTGATTCTAGGACCTCTTCGTGAAGAAGTGGGAACAGCCGCTGATTTATTTTTCATGCGGAGTTCTTGCTGTCGGCGAGCTTCTGCTTCAGATTCTTCTCCTTCTGAATCTGTTCTAAAACTTTTCATTTCAAAACCATGCTTGTGTAACCATTCTGCAGTGTTGGCTAAGATTGGTGCCAATCTCTCTCTGATGCTAGTACTTTCTTTTCTAGACCATTGAATTGCAGGCAACGGTTTCTTAGAAATTTCTTGTTCATCATCGACAGCATTCATGATATCGCCAGGATCTGTAAAATCTTCTGGTAGGTCAGCAATATCAAGATCTCTGATCTACTACACGGTTAACCTACAATAATCCATTTTGCGAATGGCTTCTTCATCTCTGCAATCAGCCAGATGTCTTCAAAATAGTACTTGTGATGATGACCCTTTTGCAATTGCCTTCTGACATCCCGGTAATCAAAATCAAACCTATACCTGTAAGTCCTGATTGTCATGATTTGCATCTTAGCATAAACAGATTTGGCTTTTTGTACAGGCGAGATAGTATATCTACCGATTGTCAATGCGAACTTGAATCCACGCTTGTGAATATTTCTTCGTTCTTTGTGCACTGAAATCAACTATCTGCACATCTCCATGAGAACCCACTTGTCTAAAGGATATCGTGGCAGCATGTAAGCGCAGCCAGTGTAGCACCCTACTCTCAAATAAGTAAATGTTGGGAATTGTAGAAATATGCATCCAACTTTACTTACCGCCTTATAGGCCTCATCAGATACCCTTCTCTCGAGAGTCTGATCAAAATTGAAAAGCAAAGGCGCGAAGAAAGCATCAGTAACCCTTCTGAAATGATGGAAGCTTTCTTTCAACTCCAGTTGATAGAAAAATTTATACACAGGTAACAGCATCCAATTCACTTTTGCGGATAGACCTGGAAATTGCCTCATTACAGCTGCTACATACACCAGATAAGAAGTCATATAGAATTTTAATGTAGAAGACGCATTGATCAGTTGCTCATGTATTTCATCGCTGATCTGTTTGCCCCAGTCAATATGAACTTTTTGTCTTCTTATGATCCTGATGTATTCATACATCCAGTCATGAAAAGTGGATGATTCAGGCAAGCCCTTCACTTTGCTATAGGACGTGATCATATCTTTGACATCTTTGAAATCACTTCATAGGAGTCCCTTTGGCCATCTGGAAATAGTTCGCCTAGGCTTCTTTAACCATTGGCTATTTATCAAGTTTTTAGCCTTATTGGGATCAGCGTCATAGACTTCTTGTGCTTTTTGTATCGAGATATCAATGTATTTCTCCATCTGTGGAACTTTAAACACAATATCAAAGAAGTCAAGGTCGAGTCTGACAATCTCGTGCCCAGAAGAATCAATCACACTTCTGCTCTCCTTGATGTAGTGGGATGCAACTTGAAGGACAAATTTTGTATTGTGTGCAGCAATAGGGAACATAGATACCAAATGTAGGTTACTATGTACAATTGCTCTCATAGAATCAAGAAGAGGCTTCTTCTCAATTTTCTCTGCAAAATCAACTAAGTCTTGATGACCAACCTCTGTGTCTTTTATCTCTTACCACCTTGGAGACCACTACAGTCGGCGGATAGACACCTTGATATTTATACTTAATTTTGTCTTTAGCTTTCGAAGATGACAGAGGTTTTCTGGCAATCATCAGAGAGCAACTGAATCTACGATTAACAACTTTGAGGATCTTGAAAAGAGACTGCAAGATGTAGAGTCAAATGTTGTTGAAAAATAGCATGGGGATGCGTGAAGCAAGCAAAGATGATGAGCAAGCATGGAGCAAGTGACAAGGTAAGAAAAACGATGCACAAAGTGGAAGGAGCAAGGTTTGGAAACGAAATTGGCAAGTTTCGAGGTGTTTGGAAGAAAAGTAGTGAAAAGTATAAGGGGGGCAAAATTCAGCGCCCTTGCACTTGAGCAACTTTTAACTTGGTGCAGAGGCGCTGAAAAGCAACGCTTTTGCACCTTCCAGCATTAGACATTTTTTGATCTTTGGGTGTAATGGCGCTATTTTTTAGCGCTACTACATTTGAAGCATGAACTTGGAAACAAATGTGAACTGATGTTAGAGAAAAGTGCCTTGACCATCTCGAAGCATGGAACGCTTAAAATCACTACTTGAAAACATGTATCGGATTGCATTCGACCTTCATATCACCGCCATTTCACAAGTGAACAAAAACCATGCAATTTTACTCACAAAACGTGAGTTTCTTTTATTGCTTGCACTAAATCATTGCTGAAAGTCGATGTCAGAAGATATAACAAGCGTGGGAAAATGAATGAAAAGAGAAAACGCGTACAAAGAAGAAAGCCACGTCAAAAACAAACAATGGAAGTTTGTTTGTGCAATGAAGCTTGAGAAAACGAAATTTGGGTAAGAGAAAGACAAGCCCACAAATGAACAAGACACTACAAACAAAAAGAAATAAGGAAAAACACGAGGGTTTACTAAAAACATAAGAAGAAAAGGGGAAAATGCACGAGTAACATTTAGAACGCATTTTCAGATCACAAAAAGTTATCAAAGAAATACTAAGTGCGAAGGAAAGAAAGAAAAGAAGAGAGGAACGACATAACTGAATAAGAACTCAAAACCTAGCTGTTTAAATTGTTCAAATCTTCACCAAAACATGTTTTTAATGAGGTAGATATGCACCCAGCAAAGAGGACTGAAAAGCAAATGCCAAAAGTGAGGAAACAGAAAGCTAAAACCACTTTTAAGTGATTTAGAAGAACTTAAGTCGACCCAATAAAAAGTGGCATGAAATAAGGCACAATAAGCGAAAATGTAAAAGACATGAAGAAACGCGCCCAGGCTAAAAATTGGCTAAGTCTAGAAAGAAAATGTAAGGGTGCCAAAATTAAGCGCTATTACATTTTTTAAGATAAATTTTATGCAGGAGCGCTGATTTTCAACGCCCTTGCACTTTTCAACACTTAGCCAATTTTGGCTATGAGCAGGAGCACACTTTTTGAGTGCAACTGCATATTTCACAATTTAACTAAGTATGAACAGTGAGACTTCACGAAGGAGCTCGTTTCGAAGGTCTTCGTGAGGCGAACATAGGGGGATGCTCAAGCTGACTGTTTGAGGCTTTGGAAAGCATTTCGAGGTGGCTCGATAATCACCTCGTTTTGTGTGCTTGAACTTCATGAACCTAGGAAATGGACAAGTTCCGTAGGGGGGTTATTCGTGGAACGAGTGCTACTAGATTCCGTCATAACAGAACTCAAGTTGACTTGGGCGTCGCCTTGAGATTAGGCATCCAAGTTTGCTAGTGTTAGAAAAATTTTGAAGATTTTCAAATTTTCCTTGAGAAACTGCCTCCGTTTGACCCTTGATTCTAGACACCTGATTGATCCTAAGGTTTGGCTAACAGATTCACTACGAAGTATGATCAAATCTGAGAAGATGTTCTTGGAAGCTGCAAATCCTAAAAACTGGTTTTGGTGGCTTGAATTCTTAGGCGCCTTCTTGAGATAAGTTGCTTTTGTTTGCCAATGTTAACCAATTTTCAAATGATTTTCAATTTCTTCAATTTGACCTCCCGTGCTTTGATCTGCAATCGTCGGTGATTGATGGATCCCTTGATGAGGCTGAGATATTCAATAGAAAGCCTAAAGAATTCTAGAAAGGATGACTAATTTTGCAATTCTTGAAAGTTGATTCTGAGGGCTCAAAAGTTTGGGCACCCCAAGCTAACAAGGGCACTTTTGTTCTTTTGAGCTACAATTTTCACTTTGCAACTCTTGACGAAATGCTCCAGTTTGGTCTTCATTGCTGGATGTTTGACTACTCCGATGAATCTGTTGATGGGCTCGTCGCGAAGCCTGATCAACTCTAAGGAGATCTTCTTGGAAGTCATGAAGCCTAAAAGCAGCATCTGGTGCTTCAAAAAGTTGGGAGTCTTTGCTAGCAAGGTGCTTTTCTGCTTGACTTAGCTATTTTCTAAGTTTTCCAACCTTTCCTTCGTTTTGGGTGTCCATTCGATCTTCACTTGCCAACATTTGATAGATCTTCTGAGCTGCCAGATGGATTTACTACGGAGCTAGACAAAATCTAAGGAGGGCCTACTAGAGATCATGAAAGCTAAAAACTGAAACTGTTGCTTCAAAATCATGGGCACCCCTGGCTTGTAGGGGCAGTTTTCTGCTATAGACTGTCAGGCATTGACTGCCAAGCATCTCCCTTGAAACAAAGCATGCATGCTTTTCCAAACTTAGAATAATTTTAGCAATTTTCGACTTTTGAAATTTTCCCTCTGTCGTTCACCATTTTTTGAGCATCTTTCGCCATAGGTTCTTCTGTGCAGTGTTTGAAGCTTAGATTCTGACACCTAGTATTGGCCATCCTCCATTGTTGACCTCGGAGGTCTTAACTTTTCTCCTGAAAATTGAAATAGACCCACCAAAGCTAAACTGGCTTTATCATGATTCTGACTGGACCAATGTGATCGTGATGAAGAATCTACCAATCAAAATCATTTTTAGCCATTTCTGGAAAGATCCTATTTTTAGGGTTTTTCTAAAAATAGAGGCCTAAAACCCTAATTTCAAAAGTTTCAAAATTATGCAAGTATCCTCTGGACAATAAACCCAGAAAAACCCCATGATTTGTTTGTCGTTTAGAGATTTCTAAGAATAGACAATTGTCATTTATAGAGACTTTAATTTTTGTTTGACTTTTGACAACAATTTTAGAAGATTTTGACCATTTTTATCAAAATGCCTTAATGAAGCAAAAAAATTATTTTGAGTAGGACTTTAGCCACAGCTATGTGAGATATGAATCTCTCCTCTCGGAAAGGGGAGGCGCCCTTCTTACTGCTAACAGAAGCAATAGTAAAACAAATAAGTAATTACAAAATGTACACAAAACTCACGAAGTGGGGGGGGTGTGTTACATTCATCCTTCTCTCTTTTTTCAGAGAAGATGATTACAATGCTCCACTGTTGGAAGTTCACAATTCTTAATAACTTGAAACAAGCAACTAGCAGTAATACCAATACCTCTCTCTCGTCAAAGCGAAACGTAGAGATACCAGAAGTAATTAACAATAGACAAATAAAGTAAAAGGGAAAGCTCACGAAGGCACAAAGTCGTTCGGTAGCTTTATCAATGTTGGATCTGTGCAGAGTATATCGTTTGTTACGTTAGAAGCACAAAGTCTTCTTAGACGCAGCAATTCCTAGAACAGCATGAACAATTACAAGCACAAAGTCTTGTAGATCATCCAACCAAAGTATCAAAAAGCACAAATGATTACAAGCACAAAGTCTTGTAGATCATTCGACAAAGTATCCAAGAGCATGAACAATTACAAGCACAAAGTCTTGTAGATTATTCAACCGAATGATAAACAGAAACACAAATGCAAATCTAAATAATAAAGGTAACACAAAGTTTACATAAACCACTTAGAGTCCTTCAGATTTCTCAAGCTAATCACCACCAAATAAGATCAACTCACAAAAGTATCGAATCCAACGCAAAGTTTGGTTTGCAATCCTCTTCTTTATTGATCGAATTCCATTCACAAAGCATGAATGCAAAGTTTCACAAATTTGCTTCAACAAGGGCAGCACTTCGTTGCAAAATACTAAAGGATAAATTTACAATGAAAATCCCTCACATTATATAGAAAGAGGGATGAGCAAAATTAGGAAACTAATTAAGGAAATTAAGGAAAGTTAGGTGAGCGATTTTAGGAGATCTCACCTAACTTTGACCAAAGTCAAAGTGTAATTTGTTTTCAAAATATTACATCTTCGAGCTTGGTGTAATTACAATTTACAAAAAGACATTCAAAAATGTCGAGAAATATTTACAAGATGCATAAAGGGATGCACCGGAAATGTCTAACACTGGAGAATAGGGGGCTGCTTCATGTTTCTTTGCCTTGGGCGTGGAAGTCTTCAAATTTCCTCCTAGTCTCCTGCACAAACTTCTCATCTGGACCAATGGTGTAATCCACAATGGTGTGAATTCTCGTGATCGATCTCATGGCAGATGAGCGAACCTTCTTGCACCTGTCAAGATGCGTTTTCAGGTTATCCAATGTGAGTCTTCTATCACAAATGATGTTCAGTGAAGCTTCTGAGAAGTTTGAACTGTCAATCAATTTCATGATGGCTTCCCTGAAGATCTGAGATATTTCTGTGGCCGGCAGGAAGATACGATTTTCCTCAAGAAGTTGACCAGGCAACTCTTTGATACCTTTTTCAAGAATAGCGCGATGTCCTTCGACATCTTCCTGTACTTGGTGGAGATCTTCCGTAAGAGATTGAATTACTTGAATTCAGTGTTTCAATGATTCTCTTACCTCAACGAACTTTTCTTTGTTAGGAATTACCCCAACCTCCACCAATTTACTGAGCTTTACCTGTTTCATTTCTGACCATGACAACAGGCATTTTTCCATGTCTCTACGCTCCTGGGTAAGTACACTTTTTTCTTGATCAAGCTCTGTGGAGAGCTCGGCCAACAAGGTAGTTTTCTCGTCCGCAGCCATTATAATCTGAGATCCGTGTTCAATGATCTTCTCAACAAAATCATACAACACTCTGCCTTTGGAGGCGAACTTCCCAACTTTCTTGACAGCTGGGTCTTCAATACTTACCACTGTCAGCGGTTGTGCATTACTTGGAGAACCTGCAAGTCTCGTTACAACAGTGGCATAATGCTCTGCCCTCTGTTTGTACATATTGAGAGCTTGCTCTACTTTATCCAGTCTTCCAGCCAAGATATCCAAAGTGACTTGTGCATCGGCTTTTGCACTTTCATCGGTAACCTTGCCAAGCTGAACTTTTGTTACCGTGTAGTCTTCCATATTGACATCACCTTCTTCACTTGGTGGCATGCCAATTTCCGCATACTTCTGGCCAAACTTATCAACGTTCAGCCTTGAGTATACCTTTTCCTTTTTCTTCCCTTTAGCCTTTGGAAGGACTATCTCTTCGAGGTCGAGCTCCTTCGGAGAAATCATTTGCTTTTTACGCTTCAACACTTGAGATATTAGCCAAGGGGGAAGGAAGGAAGTGTGAGCTTCTGGATTCACTGTCAATTCAGTTATCATTGCTACTTCTGAGGTTATTGTCATGTCTGAAGTTACCATAGGTATCGTGACAATCGGAGAAGTGTCTGTCATCATCGCTCCTGTAGTTGACACATTGAGTTGATCACGCATTGACTCATTCATGAAACGATTGAATTCATTTTCAGAAGTCATATCATACGTTGGCGAAGACAAGCTAGGAATGGACGATGGAGGGCTTGACAGTATATCAACCGTATGAATGCTTGTGACTGATGGAGTATCAAGCGGGGTTGATGCTGCAGGGATAGTAGATATCTCAGCTGCAGGAATGCATGTGATAGGAATAGGTGACGAAGGAACAGGAGATGGAGGAGTTCTTGAATTTGGAGGGGTATGAGGAACATTGGAAGTCACAGGCGATGATGTTCTGGGAATTTCCTCAATTACATTCTCAGGAGGAGAAGCAGTTGTTTCTTGATTATGCTCGGGTTCCTGTTGATCACCCTCTTGTCTCTCCGATTCTGGTTCACCTTCAAAATCACCTTCAGATCCTTCTTCAGAATCTTCTTCAGAATCTTCTTCAGACTCTTGCCCGCTTTCAGAAACCTCTTCTGCATCGGAGTCTGCTTCTGCTGAATCTTCATCTTCAGCGGATTGATCACTTGAAGTTTCTTCATCGGAATCTACCTCCTTTGGAATAGACTTTTTACCTTTAGAGCGAGATGGATTAGATTCCGTGACTTCTGTCTCTAGGACGGACTGGGTATCTTTTTTGCCAATGGTGAACTTGATCCTAGGACCTCTTCGTGAAGAAGTGGGAACGGCCGCTGATTTATTTTTGTTGCGGAGTTCTTGTTGTTGGCGAGCTTCTGCTTCGAATTCCTCTCCTTCTGAGTCTGTTCTGAAACTTTTCATTTCATAACCATGTTTATGTAACCATTCTGCAGTGTTGGCTAGGATTGGCCTCAACCTCTCTCTTATGCTGGTAACTTCTTTCCTAGACCATTGAATTGCAGGCAACGACCTTTTAGCAATTTCTTGCTCATCATAGACAGCATTCATGATATCACCTGGATCTACAAAATCCTCTGGTAGGTCAGCGATACCAAGATCTCTGATTTGTTGAACAATCAACCTGCAATAGTCCATTTTGTGAATGGCTTCTTCATCTCTGCAATCAGCCCAGATGTCCTCAAAACGGTACCTGTGATGATGACCCTTTTGCAACCTTTTTTCTAACATCTCGGTAATCGAAATCAAACCTATACCTGTAGGTCTTGATTGTCATGATCTGCATTTCAGCATAAACAAACTTAGCCTTTTGTGCAGTTTGATAGTATATCGGCCGATGGTCAGTGGGAACTTGAATCCACGCCAGGTTGCTTCTTCGTTTTTGCACCGACATCAACTGTCTGCATGTTTCCATGAGAACCACTTCAATCCAAGGATAACGGTAGCATGTAGGGACAACCAGCATCCTACTCAAATAAGTAAACGCTGGGAATTGAAGAAATAGGCATCCAACTTTACTTACCACCTTATAGCCTCATCAGATACTCTCCTTCTTTCAAGAGCTGGATCAAAATTGAAAAGCAACGGCGCAAAGAAAGCATCTGTGACCCGTCTGAAGTGATGAAAGCTTTCCTTCAATTCCAATTGATAGAAAAATCTGTACACAGGTACCATCATCCGATTCCTTTTGTAGATAGACCTGGGAATTGTCTCATTACAGCCCATGCGTATACGGTGTAAGAAGTCATATAGAACTTCAATGTAGAAGGAGCATTGATCAACTGCTCGTGTATTTCATCACTGATTTGTTTGCCCCAGTCAATATGCACCTTCTGTCTTCTTATGATCCTAATGTATTCATACATCCAATCGTGAAAAGTGGATGATTCTGGCAAGCCTTTCACTCTGCTTAGAAATGTGATCATATCTTTGACGTCATCCTTGAAATCACTTCGCAGGAGTCCTTTCGGCCATCTGGAAACAGATGATCTAGGCTTCTTTAACCATTGAGTGTTTATTAAGTGTTTAGCTTTATTAGGATCAGCGTCAAAGATCTCTTGTGCTTTTGATATAGAAATATCAATGTATTTCTCCATATGAGGGACCTTGAAAACAATGTCAAAGAAATCAGGGTCGAGTCTCAGAATCTCGTGCCCGGAAGAATCGATCACACTCCTACTTTCTCTAATGTAGTGAGACGCCACCTGAAGAACAAACTCTGTATTGTGTGCCGCTATAGGGAACATTGCCACCAAATGAAGGTTGTTGTGTACGATCGCTCTCATTGAATCAGGAAGAGGCTTCGTCTCTGTTTGCTTTGCGAAATCAACCAAGTCCTGATGACCAACCTCCGTGTCTTTTATCTCTTCCACCTTGGAGAGCACTACAGTCGGCGGATAGACACCTTGATATTTGTACTTCATTTTGCCTTTTGCTTTCGAAGAAGGAGGCTTACTGGCAGTCATCAAAAACAACTGGAACTCTGATCACTCTGACTTGAAGATCTTTGAAAAGAGACTGCAATTCGTTGAGCCAGAACAAACGTTAATCGTTAGGAAACATGGGAATGCGCGAAACGAGCAACGAGGATGGGAAAGCATGGAGCGGATGACAAGGCAAGCAAAACGATGCACAAAAACGGAAGGAACAAGGCTCAGGAGTGCATTGGTCAAAAATGAAGCTCATCTGGAAAAGATTGTAGAAAATTGGAAAAAGTGTAAGGGCGCCAAAATTCAGCGCCCTTACATTTTGGAGATTTTACTTTTGATGCAGGGGCGCTAAATTTTAGCGCCTCTGCATTTCTGAGAGTTAGAATTTATTCTGACATATTTATCATGTCATGGCGCTTCAGCATCTTGGGCATATTTTGGATAAGACAAATGTAGGGATGTATGGAAACGGCGCTTGGAGTTGGCAAGGTATCTTGTAACATGGAAATGCGATTTGGGACTTGTTTCAATACCATTGTATACACATTCAAGGGCTAAAGAAAATCTCTAAGAGATTTCACAATGTTCGCACCAAAGCGTATGAAGAGGGCGACAAGGATAACGTGGTGTTAGCATGAAAGCATTGGAATAAAAAGCAAGGAGAATGTACTGAAAATGAAACGCAAGAGTTACATTGTGTGAGGGTAAGATGTAAACACGCGAATAGAGAAAAACGCATGTAGAGAAAAACGCGAATGAAGAAAAACGCGAATGGAGAGGAAGGAAATGCGTGGGAAGATGAAAGACGTTGAAGAGAGAAAGAGAGAAACAACGCGTGGAAAGAAAACAAAAACAAACGCATATGTCAATCCTAGAACATATACAGAAACGAATGAAAAAGAAGAGAAAGCAAGGATAATAGACTTACCAAGACAAAACGCAAAGATTGTTGGAGAAGAATGCGAAATCCAAAAACACGTTTTTGCAGTTTAAAGAAAACTCACCCAGCATGAAGAGAGGAAAGAACATAAAACATAAACAATGAAAATGGCGAATTAACACTTTTAAGTGAAAGAGAAAATCAAAAACCTAACTCAAGTCGAGCAATAAATTTAGGCACGAAAACTGGCACGATTGACGAAAAACGCGAAAATCATGAAGAAACATGCCAGGGCCATAAAAAAGTTAAGTGTCAGGAAAAAGTGTAATGGCGCTAAAATTTAGCGCTATTACATTTTTAGAAAAATCACTTCATGCAGGGGCACTAAATTTTAGCGTCCTTGCACTTTTTGTACTTAGCCAAATTTTGGCTTCAGGGCAAGAGCGCACTTTTTCAGTGCCACTGCATTTTTCGCAATTCGCTAAGTACGAACAGTGAGACTTCGCGAAGGAGCTTGTTTCGAAGGTCTTCGCGAGGCTAACATAGGGGGATGCTCGAATTGACTATTCGAGACTTTGGCACGCATTTCGAGGTGGCTTGAAAATCACTTCGTTATGCGTGCTTGAACTTCACGAATCCTAGGAAACGGACAAGTTTCATAGGGGGGTTATTCGTGGAACGAGCGCTGCTAGATTCCGTGATAACAGAGTACAACAAAGATATTACACTTAAGCTTTTCACTTAAGTAATTGAACATTAGGAACTTAAGTGAATATTTAAATTACTTCACCCAAGTTGCCTAAAGCACTAAAAAGGCATTAGAATCAAACTTTGATCACACTAGGATAATACTGAAGATGTAGGATGATGATCAAAGTGACCCAAGTGACTTACTAAAAATAGACTACTTCTCCAAGAAGTTTGGAGAAGCCACCAAAAGTCAAAATTCACTTCTAAAAGCATCATACTAATCCAAACTGCTAATTGAGCTCATTTCAAAAAATAGTAACCCTAAAATACTGAACTTGAGCTCTCCAAGAACTTTGGAGTGTCCTTTCCTTACAAATTAGCCGACGGGAACTTGGAAAATAGGCTAAACTATAACCAAACTAACTAGGCCTAAAAAGGGGACATTACAATAGTGAAGTTCCTATACAAATGGCAAATGTATGAATAGGCACGTGAGGGTGCTTAGACAATGTACACGCACCCGTCAAGGAATAGAGTTGCCCCTTTACAAAAGAATCAATTTTCAAATGCAAGAGGAAATGTGTAATGTCCCCTTTTCCTAGGCAATGGTCAAATGCAGTGGTTAGTCTACCAACTGGTTCTCGTAGACTAATAGGGTGTTCAGGGGACCGCTTCAAGGGTGATCTCTAGTTCTTCAGCAGGCTTTTCTGTATTTATTTCAATACTCTTCAGCTCAGTGTCCCAATTTATTAGTGGTGTGCCTTCTTGAGGCCATTCTGGACACTTCGACGCACACTTACTATTTTTAGTAAGTCACCTGGATGTTTTTCTTATACTTACTATTTATAGTAAGTCATGGGTATGGTCAGTAGGCAGAGTTACTACTTTTGGGATGATAGCTTGGAGTTATTTTGGTTAATATTGGTCCTATGCATTTAATATTAATAAAGTCGAATAATAAAGTTAAATTAAATAATTTAACTTTATTCATTATTAAAATATATTAAAAGGGGACTTTATATTTAAAAGGATATAAGTGATTTTAGCGTGCACTTTATAATATAAAGTTAAGTGCCAATTTAAAAGGGAGATATAAGTGACTTTTTAAAGTATACTTTATATTATTAAGTTGTGCACCAAAATTAAAAGAAATTAAAAGTAAATTGAATGAAATGAAATTTAAAAGTGAATTTGAGGTGAAGTATAAAAAGGCATTTTTGAGTTCATTTTATTCATTCACTCATTTGTTGAAGAAGAAGAATTTTGATAAGAGTTTTGTTGAAGACTGGAGAGTCTAAAAATCTCAAGCTTTTTGAGGATGAAATCCCTCAGGAAGAATAGCTCGGTACAGGAGTGAGAGATCTCCCAAGCCAGCTTGCAAACAATTCCATTGCAAGGATCGTGCTTGTGCTTCAAATAAATCACAGGAAAAGCTTCACAGCTAGGGGTTGAAGATTTAATCAGGAAATCTGAGTTTGTGGCTATATCAATTGCAGTTCTTCTGAGCTTGCATTTGTTTCTAAGAGGAATGTGGAGACTGCAAACCCTAGGCGACTCCTAGTGTGTGATTCATGGATTGAGAGGTGCATCGACAGTGAGAGTATATCTGCAACAAAGAGGGACGTGTTTTCCAAGGTTACAAGTCATTCTGGAGCTGCATGGCCATTAATGGGGGTTACTGTTACTTGAAGGAGGCATGTATTTCAGTTCTGGGCTGGACGTCTGACCATAGAAGAGACTGCTGCCATCTGAAGATTACTGTGAGTTCATTTCTGACCTTGGCGCCAAGATAACCAGGTCTGTGATACTCCATCTTACATTCTCTCATCTTACCATGTACTCAAAAAATGTTTTGAATCAGTCCCAGTATTGTGTGTAGACAGAAATCAATATTTGTAAACAGCTGCATAAGAACTGTATGCTGTTATACTGGTAAATCACCTTAGAATCTGAACTGAGCATTGTATTTAAGTTGATATTGTTACCACTATCGCCCAGAATTAAGTATTGTGGTCCCCTATGTGATGTAAGACAACTTTTGGCACTGTACACTTCTTCCAGAAGTAGTATAACTGTTGGTATAGAACTCTTAATTGTGCAAATCTAAATCAGTCATGTTTGAGAAGAATATACTATGAAATTGCTAATCAGTAAGGTGCCAACTTGTGCATATAAATAATTGATGAAACCCCTTTACTTTATCTTGTCCATTGTTCAGTAATATTTTAAGGCAATCTCAGTTCATGCTTACTTAATCGAGCAAAATCGCAATAGAGATTGTTCCATTTGGGGTGGGACATTACCAAATGTAAGCACACATCCCAAAAGGCAATTTAGGTTTTGTTTATTTGTTTCATGATGACATCCAACTAAATGTTCACGAGCGCGCAGCAAAAAAAAAAACTAGTTATAAGACAAGTTGATTACAGAAACCCTTTTGGAGACTTCGCCAATCCTCGCTCACCCAAGAAACACTAGACTGACTCCATTAGCGGATCTCCTAACTATAGAACCTGCAGACCTTTGCACAACATGAGAGAACATAAAGTGTCCCCAACCTCCTTCCACAATGAGACAACTTTCCTCTAAAAGTCCACATCTCCTCTAAGTGTGTCAAAATGCCTCCTCTAGTGTTGCACATGAGAGAACAACTCTCCTCTAAGTGTGTCAAATCCCTCCTCCAGTGTTGTGGAAATAATCCCTCCTCTGTTGTACAAAAGAACCTCAACCAAAGTGAATACCAATTGCACTCACAAGAAATGTCAACAAAAACCAAGCCCTCCCACCCTTGCTTCTTGAAGGGACGCAGATAGAAAAGGTGCTTCTCGTGCAATGAATCACCTTGAGCAAGAAGCTAGCTCGGGATGATAGATGTCCTCCTACCTCCATTTCCTCCAACCTCCAATAAAATGCATTTTGAAATTATGAGAGCTCAATCAATATTTGCTCGCATTTCTCCTTGAAAATCTGTACAGCTTGAATGAAAAGCATGTCAGGTGGCAATTCCCCAATGGACTCAATAGAAAAATCACCAGAAATACATTCACAGTATAACATACAATTACTTGGATATACAACCTTTGCCTTTTTCTTACCTTCTCCAAAATCATGTATAGATGTATATTCTTCCATAAATCTAATAATTATTTCCACCAAGAGATTCAAGAACCTAGCATTCTGCATTACTCAAGGTAGATTATAAAGCTTTGACCAGAATGGAGCCTTCAAAAAAACTATCCCAAAGGAGTTGAAGAAGGAATGCCAAAGATACATGAAGATGCCATTCTTCCCGAAAAACCATGGGTCACTATCCCAAACTATATCTCTGTCCAATTTAGATTGGGATGTTAAAACAAAAAAATTTGAAAAAATGCTTACTGTTGGGTCCATAAGAAAAGCCCAAAAGGCCTTGATCCATCTATAGATCTCAACAGAAGATAACTTCCTTCCAATGACATGGCAAATAATACAACAGCTTCCTAAATCTTCAAAAATAAAATCTATATGCTACTTCAATAGGCCATCCATTTCGTACAATCCATCAAAATCATTTAACCTGCATATAAGAAACATAATTGAAAAGGGGAACATTCGCAAGCACTTTGATGAAGGGAGGAAGATAAGTTGAATCCGCAAACAAGATTGCCTTGTAGTAATTCTTGCGAGAATATAAAGCATTAGATTCATTTTGTTATGATGGATATAACACCCTATTCTCCCTCCTTCCTCTATCATGATCAAAATCATAACCAACTTGTCTAGGGAGGTCATATTCTCTTTCGCGATTCTCCTCTGTAACCCGTTGCAACATGCGATCTCTACAATCATACTCAACTGCATCAAATGGTTCACATTCACCATATCTTGCAGCCCTCTCGAATCCATAGTCTCGAAAATTATCAAGATTGTAATAATCATCAACTCCTTGAAATTTGCCAATCTCACTGAAACTTTCCATATCATGATATTTATTGAAATCCCGATAGTTATCAATGCCACGAAAATTTTTCAAGGTATGAAACCTTTTCATGCCTACACACTTCTCTTATAAGGGCAATCACATATGCTAAACTCCTCCATGGCAATCATTGGTCTGTACTTCAAACTTGTTTTCCTCCTTCAAATCTATTCTTACTATTCACAACCCATTTTCAATAGTGCTCTAATACCATATTGAAATGGTAGAGCAAATACAAACAAAACCAGATCACATCATTGTTGCACATTAATTTCAGAAACATAAAAAAAGATATTGATTTTTGGATGATTTACAATGTTCATTTATTTAATAAAATAACATCTATATGTCAATTTACTTTATTATTTAAACTAACCTATAAACTAAACTAACTAATTAATGTAACATCCAACACATTCAACCTCAACAAAGATTTAGGAAATTACATGCAACACCTCAAAACATTAGCATTCCAAACAATAAGAAAGGGAATCGATAAAATCATATGACACAAGAAGGAAAGATAACTTAAATTACACAAATGAGAAAAGTACTCTATTGCATGTCAAATCTCCCCAACAAATAGGAACTTCCCAAACGAAGTATATTTCATTCCTATAGGTCAACAACAAACCTCAATACTAAACCATCAACAAATAAGTATCAAAAACATCAAGAAGAATTAAGAATACAATAAGTACAAGAAGACAAATAAGGAAGCAAACAACTTGTATCAATCACAATCACCATTTGCAAAGTACACAGAAGCTCAAAGAATTATGGAGGTTGGTTAGAAGTTTGAAATTACCAAAGCTTAACAATAATTTATAACTTTCTTTAGAAGCAATTTGACCCATAGTTCTCTTGTTAGTTCAACGAAGTTTTTGTTATCAAAGACAATAACAATAGTAGGGAGGAAAAGATTAAAGCATGGTTTTGGTCACTACTGTGTACACCATAGTAAGATAAATAATTTAATAAAGGATTGACAATTATCATAGCATACATTGAGCCACAATAGTTGTTGATAACTTGATCGTTTTGATTGACTATTGCATGTATCCTTTCTCCTATATAGAAGAGTTGACTTGTGTTATTTGGAGACCTACACTCATTTGCCTATTGTCAAATAATATGCAAATCAAACCTGATTATGTAATGTCCCCTTTTCCTGAGCAGTGGTCAAATGCAATGGTTAGCCTATCAACTGGTCCTCGTTGGCTAACAAGGTGTTCAAGGGACCCTTTTGAGGGTGATTCTTGGTTCTTTAGCAAACCCTTTGCTGCTTATTGCAATATTCTTCAGCTCAGTTTTCCAATTTAGTTGTGGTGTGCCTTTCGGAGGCTCTTCAAGACACTTTGATGCACACTTACTATTTATAGTAAGTCACCTAGTCATATCGCCTATACTTACTATTTACAGTAAGTCATATCTGGATCAATCATCATCGTCCAATTTGTCTCCTTTTAGAGAATCAATAACAGAATTTGGATTATGCTTTGAAGGCAGTTTGTCTCCTTTCAAAGAATCAATAACAGAGGACTTTGAAGCAACAAATTCAGGTATTATTTAGTTGAAAGGCAATCAGATTCCCAAGGGTCTAGTGTCCTTGGAGAACATATTTGACAAGCATGACAGATATGTTCAAGATCAGAGGAACTCAGGTGATAAGACCTCTGTTGAGCATTATCAAGTAAACATTGGTACTAAAGACAAGCCTCGGCTTGTTAATTTGGGCAAGTGTTGTACTACAGAAGAAAGTGAGGTTCATTTCTTTGTTCAAGCAATATCGAGATGTTTTTGCTTGGTCATACGAAGACTTGAAGGTCTGCACACCCAGAGAATTGTCTCATACGATTCCTCTGAAACTTGATGCTAAGCCCTTTAGGCAGAAACGACAGTACAATCCACAAATTCAAGATACAATCTATGCGGAAATTCAGAAGATGGTGGCTGCAAAAATCATTTTTCCGATTCATCATTCCACTTGGGTATCAAACATAGTTCCTATGCATAAGAAAAATGGAGAGATCCGAATTTGTGTGGATTTCAGAGCTTAAACCAATCATCCCTCAAGGATAACTATCCCTTGCCAATCATGGAACATACCATGCAGACAGTCACCGGTTCAAAAAATACTGTCATTACTTGATGGTTTTTCTAGGTACAATCAGATTGCAGTGGCAGAAGATCAGTTCAAGACGGCATTCACTACCCCATGGGTACGTTTCCCTATGAAAAGATGCCCTTTGGCCTTATCAACACTAGTGCTACATTCTAGAGAACATGGATTTGGCATTTGGGGATTTGAAGAACAAAGTAATTGTTGTCTACCTTGATGACCTCACCACTTTCTCAAAGAAGCGGGGAAACCATTTTTCACACTTAGTGAAAGTGTTCAAAAGATGCGGATATCATAAGATTTCCTTGAATCCTAAGAAGTCCATCTTTGCAGTGATGTTGGGCAAGCTGCTTGCTCACATCGTCTCCAAAGAAGGAACTCGGATTGACCCTAGTAAGATTGATTCTATCAAAAACCTATCTCTTCCAACAAGCAAAACTGGGGTACACCCATTCTTTGGTAAAGTGAACTTCATACGAAGGTTTGTATCGGATTTTTTAGAGCTAACGAAAGATATATCTGCTATGATGAAGAACATGTCAGCTTTCAAGTGGACAAACAAAGGCAAGAAGGCATTCGTCGAGATAAAAGAGGCTATCGCACGAGCACCACTGCTGGTCCATCCAGAATTTGATAAGGATTTTATCCTTTATTATTATGCATCGGAACACACTGTGTCTGCCATACTAACGCAGAAATTGAATGAAGAAACTAAGTCTCCAATTGCTTTCATGAGCAGTAGTTTCAAAGACGGTGAGTCGCGGTATTCTCAAATTGAGAAGAACATGTATCCAATTGTTACAGTTGTGAAGAATTTCAAATTTTTTATTTTGAACTCCCACACAACAGTATATATCACTGATCCAGCGGTTAAAAGTGTGTTAACTCAACAGGAGATGGGCACAAAGAGAGGTAACTGGGTTGCGCAAGTTCAAGAGTATGATTTTTGGAGATCAAGCCAACCAAACTTGTTCATTGGAGAGGTCTTTGTCAATTCATAGCAAAGGATGGTGATCAAAAGCACCAAGCTGATGGTAAACCCGAACCTGAGATTAAAGAGGAGCTTCCCATGGTCCTACTTGTTGATTCTACGAATGAATGGTATGCTGAAATATGGTACATTTTTACTTATGGTGAATGTCCAAATCACCTCGACATACAACAAAAGAGAACATTGAAGTTGAAAACACAAAGTTATGTGCTTATGAATAACGTTCTATACAAGAAAGGGCTTGATGGTACGTTTTTGTTATGCGTCAACAAGGGCTAACATGGCATTTGTTGGAAGCATTTCACAATGGGGCATATGGTGGCCACTTTTCATCAATAAAAGCTGCTCTTCAAATTAGGAGGGGAAGCTCCCTCTTCACTGATGATGCTTAAAGAAAGTAAACTAAACTTTTGCCAATCTTTTTGTTCTCAGCTAAGAGCACAAAGTTATTAGACTCTTTGCGTCATAGCTAAGATTTTCTCTTTTTAGAACTTCAACTACAACTAGGCATACTCTAATGACGCTTCTAGCTACTCAAGTAAACTCAGAGCTTGAGAGTTAGAAGTAAAAAAGGAATGATTTGATAACATAGATGCTTAAACAAACTCACTTCCAATGCACACTTGAAGACTCCTTGTACTTTTAGATGCAAGCTGAAATAAAGATTATATAAGCAAAACACATAAAACAAAATCTAAGATAGTAGATCAAAGCGGCAAAGCAGGCATAAGATTTCCTTTCTCAAATTTCTAACAATAATTACACTTCTGGGACAGCAGGTTTGTAGCAATAACAAGCTTACAGTTTAGCAATCAAACCAAAATACACTTGACACAAATTACACATGAACTGAACAATAACTTGCAACAAAAGATAGGCATGCAAGCTTGCTCTTACACTAAGTGAACAGACACTGAATAACAACTTGCAGGCAAAAGTAGGCTCAACAATTTGTTATCACAATAATGGTTAAAAAAAAAGGGAAAGGCTGCCCTTATTTATACACAAGCGAGAAGTAGGGAACCCTAAAATCTCCTTGATTTTACAAGAAGACTTGCCAACATGCAGGCTTTCTTTCTAAAACTAAAACCTGACAACTAACTAACAACCTACTAAAAACAAAAAGCAGGGAAAGTTCCAACTATTACAACTTGATTTTTCTATTTCACAAAAAATAGATAAGTATGAATGAGAATAGCAAGTTAAACTCGAAAAAGGCATCGAGTTAACTATTGTTTTATAGTTATATTCTTGGAAATCTTCGCTGCTCCAAAAAGGTGCTGATTTTTTCTCCAAAAAAAAATAGATTGCTGGAAAAAACTGAGGTCTAGGTTTTGTAGATAATCACGTGCTGAAGAGACATAGTTCGTCAGATTCTGAAAAAGCTGAGAGCTTCCCAAAAAAGCAGATTCTTGAAATATAAAATTTTCCAATCTTCAAGAGGAGTAAAAAGCGAGCAAACCCAGATTGATGAAAACTGAAAAAGCTGACCAACCGTTTCTAAAATGTGATGCCCAAGAAGATTGGATCATGAAAAAGTGTTCCTTTGCATTTGCCAATCCCGAATCCATGAAGAAAACTAAAAAAGCACTTTGTTTGGGCCTGCAAATGTTGATGAGAAGAACAAGATATCTCTCTTCCTCTGGATGCCAACCTACAAGATATGAAGAATAAATGCCAAAAGCCTTCCTAAATGGAGTTCAATGACGAAAAAGTGCTTTATTCTCCAAGCTTTAAAACTTTGAAGCCAATCCAAAAGCAGAAACATTGAACATGGATGATGTTTGGAATGATGAAAGGAATTGAACTTTGGGTGCCTTTACTTGGCACACTTAGCCATTTTTTTGTAATTTCCAAATTTTTGCTTGAGAAAATGCATCCCTTTGATCTTTGATTCCGAACACCAAATGAGTCCCATGAACTAACTAATAATCTCATTGTGGAGCCTGATCAAATCGGAGAAGATTGTTCTAGAGACTGCATCTGCTAAAAACATCATCTGAGCCCTCCAAATCTTGGGCGCCCCTAGGTAGTTGGAGCGCTTTTACTTAGTAGGGATGGACATTTCTTCAATTTGTTAATGCTTTATGATCTTCAAGCGAATTCTCACTTCTAGATGCTTAATTGACCTGATGAACTGGCTAACAAATTCATTGGATAGCCTAAAGAATTTCGAGAAAGATCTTCTAGAAGCTGCAACTTCTAAAAAGTGATTTCGGGGGCTCAAAAGCTCGGGCGCCCTTGGCTAGCTAGGGCACCCAAACATCCCAAACTTAACCAGTTTTGGACATTTTTGACTTTCTCTTGATTCTATTTCGTTTTGCACATGTTTCAGCCTCTGTTTGATTTGCAATATCTAATGACTAACAAATCTCTTGAGCTCACCGATGAATCTATTGAAGATCCTAATCAAAACTAAAGAAATGTTTTGGAGGTGACTAACCCTAATTTCAACTTTTAGATGGTCAAAATCTTGGACACCCCTAGCTACCTGGAGCGCCCAAGAATTCCAAACTTAGTCATTTTTACGTGATCTTCAACCTTCAAATTTGTACCCCATGCTTTGTCCTCAATTTGATTTGAAACTGCAGGTGATTGAAGAATTTGATGAATTGGCTAAGCCATCCATCGGATAGCTGAGGAATTCTAAAGAAGATGAGCATCTTGGCAAACCCTAATAGCTGAAACTCTGAATCTGACCTTCCAAAACCCTAGGTGCCCCTGGCTACCTGGGGCGCCCAAGAATCCCAAAGATAGAATATTTTCATGATTTTCATGATTTTCAGTTTGCTTCTCTAACAAAACACCTCTCTATTCGATCTGACGTTCCGATCAACTGATTGATCCGATGGACCTGCTGATAGATTCATTGCGAAGCCGGAAGAATTCTGAGCAAAAATGTCTTGGATGAACAAACCCTAGTTCCAGCATTTAATATCTTGAAATGATGGGCGCCCCTGGCTAGAAGGAGCACCTTGCCGGTGTTAGATTTTATTTCAATTTTTCCAACTTTTTGTTTGCTCCTCGTTTCTCACTCTATGCTCACCGTTGCTGCATTCACCTCACGTCGGAGACTGAAAAATATTCTAAGGCAAAGTCGGCTAGGTGCCTTGATTGGACAAGGGCACCTAGCATCTCTAGTGTTAGACAAAATTTCACCATTTTCAAGATTTTTTAGCTTCCCTCCTTCATTCTCTGTTTCTCGAGCATCTTTCGCCATTTCTCAATCTATGCAGTGTTTGAAACCTTGAATCCAAGACCTGGCCGTTGACCATCCTCCATTGATGACCTTGGAGCTCCTGTTTTAGCTTCTAAGTTCTAAAAAAGCAAAATAGACCCACCAAAGAAAAACTTATCTTTTGACGATTCTTACTCGACCAACCCGATCAAGAAGTATTTTAAACCAATCAAAATAAATTTGAGCTCTAGGAGCAGACATTCTATTTTTAGAAAATTTTGCAAGTATCTATTTGAGAAGAAACCCAAAAAAACTCAAAAAAGTCTTATTTAGACACTTTCTATTTTTAGAAAATTTCCTAAAAAATAGGGGCAAAAACCTAAGATCTAGATTTTGTAGATAAGGTCACTTCGACCAAACCCAAATCATGAAATTTTGAAAATTTTAAGTTTTTGACCAACATGTATGACTTGCAAAATCCCATTTTTTGACCTTTTTTTGACAATTTTGACAAGACATTCACCATTTCTTCAAAATACTTAAGTGTAGAAAAAAAATTTAATTTTGGGTACAACACCGATCAGACTAGTCCAATCAGAATCGTCAAAAGATAATTTTTTCTCTAGTGGGTCTATTCTGCTTTTTCAAAAGGCAAAACATGAGCTCCAAAGCCATCAATGGAAGAAGGTCAACTGACAGGTGCTAGATACAAGGTCTCAAATGTTGCACATACAAAGATCAACAGTGAAGGGCACGTAAAATGATGAACGGAGAAATCAAGTGAAAAAGTTGAAAATTGTGAAAATAATTCTAACATTGGAAAAACCAGGGGCCTTTTTTCAAGGAGGGTACCTAGCTTTCCATGCCTTCGCCATTTTTTAGCTTTCGCAAATCATGCACACACAACGATGAACTCGATTGGTGTCAGCAAAGGTGGTGATCGAAAAACGAGGAGAAAAATGAAAATTACAAAAAAAAGAACTTACTCCGGTGAACCTAGGCACCTTTTTTCAAGGAGGGCACCCAAGTCTTCATGCCTTGGAAAAATTTTGGTTTCAATTGTTTGTGCTAAATAAAGAAATGTCCTCATGCATGTGCTTTTTCAGCCCTATAAAAGAGGAATTCGCCGTTTTCATGCAAACAAAGTCATATTTTCACATGCAAAGTTTCTATCTTCATGTATTGACACCAGAATTTTAGGTTTTTTTCCAAAAAAAATGTCTTTTTCTTCTTCAACTCTATTTAAGAAAGCTTTGAGCATTCATTCTTCATAATTTGTAGGTTACCTTTCAAAGGAAGAAACATAGAATTTTCTTCTCATCAAGATTTGGAGGCTCAAACGAAGTGCTTTCCAAGTGTTCTTCGTGGATTCAAGATTGGGAAGCAAAGAAGCACGCTTTTGCATGGTTTTCTAGGGCATCACTTTTCAAAAACGGGTGGTCGGCTTTTTCAATTTTCATTGATCATTGAACATTGGAAAATTTTATATTTTCAAGAAAATCTTGCTTTGTCGCGCATGTTTGATAAATTTTCAATTTTTTCAAAATTTGACGATCTGGCTCTCTTCAGAATGAGATTATTTACAAAACCCAAACCTCCACTTTTTTTAGAAAATTTGCTTTTTTCTAAAGAAAAATCAGCAACCTATTTTTAGCATTTTGTGCAAAACTTTTCCAAACATAGGCGTGTTCACAATCAAAATTCAAATTTTTCGACATGCAATACTCTCCAACAGAAATCAAAACCAAATCAATGTTGCTCCACGATTTCCTGAGAACTTTCGAAACCGACTTTACATCATGTGTTTACAGTGTTTGATTTCCATGCTTTGGAAGACGTAGGAAACATTGTTGTTAGGAATCTTGGTCAATCTGGGTTGCTTGCAGCAGCTTCAATCCCCATCTCAGTTCAGAGCCTTGAATTCATAATTTCTTATGTTAAGCATTACAATCCAACAACATGAGAAATCCAATCAGCAAATGGGCATACTATTTGTAGCCTCAAACCGGAATATATTGAGAAATGTTTCGCAATACCACCATGGATAGAAAACTTCATCGTATCTGTTGAAGAATGTGAAAAGGTGTGGAATGTACAAAAGGACAAGTGCCAGAAAAGAGTTGCACATAAGTGGCTAAGAGAGAAGCACAACACTTTGCCAAAGAATGTTGGATGCAATGAGTTCAAGAAAGAATTTGCAGTCATGATTACTTTGCTCAACCGAGTCACAGGTCAAGCAGAGGCCAATAAATTCCAGCCTTGGATGTTTTACATCATTTCCCAGATTGTTGACAGAACAGAACACTATGGCTAGCTAGCATTGATCAGTGATACTCTCCACCGTCAGATGATAGAGTTCTTCAAGGCCCATAAATTCCACATGATATCTTACATCGTGTATTTAATCGCCTTTCTAGGCAAGTTCAGAGGTTTGAATGTCGTTGGAACTTTGGGTGTTCAGCATGTGTATGATCATTTCCCACAGTTAGAGTTTTCTGAATCTGAGCAGCATTACAAGCAAGTGAATGATGTATTCCTGATGCATACAATGTGAGATCTTGATAATGAGTTGCATATACGAATTTCAACAGATGCCAGATTGGCAATGGCAGATTGGGCTAATTGGTGTATCCAATTTCCCACATTCTCCTACATAAGGGTATATAGCTTCTCAGGTGATCCAGTCATGCTTCCAATATAGCCAACGAATGAGGTAGTGTTCATGGAATTTCTAAGGCAAGTACATGAAGTTCACACATTATTGTGCAACAGGCGCAAGACTGCATTTAGTTTCCCATTTGAGATGAGCATATACAGATGTAGATCAGCAATTGATGCCAAGTTTATGGGTGATGAAATGTTAAAGTTCAGCCTCAATTTTTTCAAGGAGAGACGTTCATATGATCTTTGGGGTTTCTTTGCAGCCCATCTTGGTTAGAATCATGCACATGTACCTATAGTTGAAGATTTTTGGGTTAATTGTGCAGATGAGTTTGAAGTGCGCAAGCACAACTACAACAGACTTACTCTTCAGTAGATGGCTAATTTCTTATTAGAAAATGTGGAGGGTTTGTCAGATGATGATGGGGAAGTCCTACTTCCCATGTATGCCCAAGATCAGGTCAATCAACAACCACTTCGACAAGTTGATTGGTTCGCCAAAGATAGTACCTCAATTGAGGAAAGAACGAGCCGAATTGTCAAGAACAGTAGAATATTCTTGAGCAATAAAAAGACACAGAAGGTAGCTATTCCAGTTGTAGAGCCGCCAATAGTTCAATCATCTCTACCTTCTTCTAAATCAAAACCGAGAGTGAAAGCTATGAGAAATCCTCCAAAAGGTACAAAGATTAGCAGAATGACGAAGAGCTTAAAGGAAAAGGTGAATCAACAGGAATAGCCAGCTGATGCACCAGAAGTTCACGTTGAGTCAGCACCACGAGTTAAAGCAGAGCCTTCATCTCCTATTCTTCCGCCATCATCGAAACCTTCTCCTATTCATATAGATTCAGAAGTTGATTCACCAGTTTGCAATGTCTCAACACCTATTGATCCATCAGGAGTTGTTGGAGTTGGAACCAATCCTCCCAGGAAAGTTAGTAGAGACTCTTTGTCTTGGCTTGAGAACTTGTTGGGTAGGAAGAGGAGGAAGCCTTCTTATCAATTGAACTTTGCAGAACTTGATAAGCATCTACCAAGACACACCAGAGAAGAAACTTAAGAAGCAAGTTCATATGAAGAAGAATTCCAATAATGAGATTATCATTAAGATTGCTACACCTCTGGAAGGCAAGAACGTTGATGAGGTTGAGATTGATAACCTCAGGGTTGTCAAAGCCAATCTCGGTAGATGCACCCGACATACTGATGTGAATTTCTTTGAGGTTGCAGCAGATAATCTAAAGGAACGAGTGCTCAAGGATGGAGAAGATAATGCAGCCCTCAAGGCTGAGATTCAACAACTGCGGCAATATATTTCCGATCTCCTTCATGGTACTTCACAGGCCACTTTGTTGCTTCCACAGATTCTAGAGTCACCTGTAGATCAACATCAACTGAGTCAGTTGGTCATATATGGAAAACATATGACAGATTGGATAGAAGAATTCGTCACCAGGGGCAGATTTATACTTGCAGAGGTGTATCAATTGAGGTATAATACCCATGAGCTTCGCTCAAGGATTCAAGAGTTTGAGCAAAATATAGCAGAAATGAAACCAAGAGATAAGATCGTCATTTCTAACTTGAGGACGGCTTATGATTTAGTCATTACAAAAGAACACAAGAAGAAGCTTTTTGCTTGGAAAGAACATCTCTTCAAAGTAAAAACCTACAAAGGAATATCTGTAGAATTGGCTAAATATAGGCAGAAGGTTACTAATACTCTCAAGTTCATAAGCACATTTGTTTCACAGATCCCTTGTCAATATCATCATGAAGATCGAACTTACTTTGGTCTCTATGAAGTGCAAATAGAGTATCAGAATCTCATTCGTAGTAGTCTTAATGGTGATCTTGTTGCCTACAAAATGAATCATGTTGCCGCAATGTCAACAAAATTTGATAAAGCAACTAAAGAGAGAAAAGAATATCTGAGCTTAATCGCAGATGGTGAAGAGATGCTAGAAAAACAGTATATGGTTCTGAATAGTATCAATGTTCCTCATGAAGAGGCAGTCAATAGCTTTTTGGAGGATATGGTTTCCCAAGTTATCAATGAGTGAGCCACCAGTTGGAGCATGCAACGTTTTCCAAGAATAGAACTAAAAGCAACAATTAAATCGATGCCTTTTCCGAATTTAACCTGTTGTTCTCATTCATGCATATCTATTCTTTGGAAATATCAATGTATAGTTGGAGCTTTTTCAGTTAAGCGATTGTAGTATAGTTGTAAGTTGTTAGTTATCTTTTGTTTAGTTTTAGAAATAAAGCTTGCATGTATTAAAATATTAAATGTAATATTAATGATAATCTTAGCTTTAATTAGTCTTTAGTTAACTTAGACGGTTTTTAGTAACTTTTGTTTACGCTTTAGTTGATTTAGCATCTTTTTTATTTTTGTTTTAGTTTGCTTCAGTTTACGATTGTTTCTTTTTAGAAGCATAATTTTGTAAATTTCTTTATAAGGAGCTTTCGTCTCCTTTTGTAAACACACAATGAAATATTCCGAGCCAAATTCTTCAACTTTTTCAATTGCAAGTTACAAACCAATGCACCCGTTAAGGTTAGTAGCTAAACCCCAAACGATACTGAAACAACTCTAACCAGAATGTACACCAGGATCCCGATGTGGGCAAGGTGTGAGCATTGGTCAAAGGATCTGAATGCAGAAACTGAGCTGAAGGAACTCTAACCAAGAATGGCACTGATGATGGCGAGCATATGGTCAGAGGGTCTCAATCAAAATGCTTATGCAAGAACTCTAACCCAGAATGCACCGGCGAACGACGAGCATGTGGTCAGAGGATCCCTACAATCTAATATACTGAAAGCACACTCAACACCAAGTATGTGCTACTCAATCCAATATGGAAATGAGGCGACCATATGGCGGAGATAACAGAATTTACAATGCTTTGAAGAGAAATAAGCTAGAATGCTGAAAAGTAACTCGACACCCAAAATGTGCTTTCTAACCCGGAGTGGGAAAGGAGCTACCATAGGGCGGAGATAAAGAAATACATTTGCAATTACAAAATGTAAGAATGAGTATTACAAAGCATGGTAAAGCAATATTAAAGAATTGTTGTCAGTACTACTGCTAGCTTACAATAGATATTATTGCCTGCAGGATCAAGTATTAGATGCTCTTCAAAAATGTTGCAACAACAAGGAATCCTTCGCATAGCCTTTAAGGAACTCTCAACACCAATCCAATAAGGAAGATGCAGATTTCTCAAATCTGATCTGACAGACCAGCAACATGAATATCATAACCAGCAACACAGATCCCTAGCAATATGCTCATAACTCTCTCATTTCTCACCCAAATGATCTCAAATCTGATGCAACATACCCTCAAAATGATGGCGCCTAACTTAGTAATAAGAAATGGCATCTAAAAATGGTTATTAATTACTGACACGAATCCCAAGGCACTCCAGAAAGTACAGCCTTCAAGGAATGACGAATTTGCATTATAAAATCATAAGCTTCGTATTAAAATCTGCAAATATTCATGAAGGGGCACCCTTACCAATAAGATGCAATGACACAATACCCAAAATGAGATTATTTTTGTTCTCTGATTTATGAGTGAAACTACAAATTCAGCCTTGTTATCAGCAACTCTGGAAAATGACATAAAATGCAATAAACTGAACTTCTAATGGCAAAACAACACTACAATGCAAACCTTACTACCAAAAACACTCAAAATAAGCAAACCTCTCCACTAGGTGCTATCTCTCAAGCACGAAGTCGAGCCAAGGCTAGGAAGCATTCATTCCTCGAAGCAATCCAGCAACCATTTCGGCAGCATAACAATAGCATAGACCAAAGATAATGAAAAGAGACCCAAAGGCTTCCTTTTATAATTTGCCGTTGACCTTCTTGAAACCCTAACCTTCTTTTCAGAGTCAAACCCTAATCCTCCAAAAGATGGCGTCCCTTTCTTCAAAGCTTCAATTTGACTTCTTTTAATTAAATTCATCACTTTAATAATGGCATCCAACTTAAGGCTTTAATTCAACCTTAATAATTATAAAATAATCTCAATGATGGCGCCACCCTTAAAAGACCACTTTTTAAAACAACATTAAGTCAATAGACTAGGCCAAGGGGTAATATAACATTAAAATATAATGTTATTTAAGTGAAATGAACTTATCTCTCCGAAACTGCATCCCGAAGCCAAAATCTGAATAAACCAATTGAGTCGACTGAAGAGGAAAGTCAACTGTGCCGAGACCAAAAGGACCACTGCCAGAAATAGAATTTACTAAAAATAGTAAATTCCAGAAAGTGCTCAGAATGCCCAGAGAAACATATCACTGCGAAGCCCACAAAAAAACCCAGAAGGAATCCGCAGTTCGAACACCAATTCACGAGCAACCGCAACCAAACACAAGAAACCCTAATCAAACCGTCCCAGTAGCCTACGGATCTCCAGAATAGGCCAACGGTCATCAAAGAAGATCATGCTCGAGAAGGGGACATTACAATCCGCCCTTCCCAAAATTGCTTGTCCTCAAGCAATACCACCACAACTCCAGAAATTTTAAAACTAATCCATACGCAAACAAGTATGATCCTTGGTTCCCAAGTGTGTCTCAGGAAGGACCCACCATGCCGATGCCGCACCACTCTGATCACATCAATGAAAATATCATGCCAATGCTGCACTGACTCCCCGTGTAACTCCAAAGTGTTACCATCAATGATACTCAAACTGAAAGATCTTAAAGATCTTAAAGGATTGAGATTAATATCAAGTAACGTCTCATGTCCAAGATGCCCAAAGTCAACAATATCAACCATACCATTGTCAACCACAATTCTAGGTGAGAAGAAAGATAGGCTACCCAACTCAAAATCAATCTCCTCAACGCACCTCCACATGGTAACAAGCGAAACCATGACTGCAAATGTGACATCTTCAACTCTTCTTGCAAAGAGGAAAGCTTTCCTTTGCAAGAACTCAACAAACTCAAACTCATGATTCCACATGAATTCCCTATGCCTCCGCTGATTTATCATGGCACAACTAAGAAGTCTGAAGAAGTTTCTCACAATTCCAACCCCAAGAGTCTCAGAATGTAGAATCAAGGCATTGAACACGATCTCAGCAGTAGGAGTCTCGAAATGCCAAGCCAAGTCGAGCGATGGTCTGCTGCTCCAATTATTTGTACATGAATATGTACCAAGAAAACCATTAGAATGAGTATGGTTTCTTTCCAAATGTTGAATGTGCTCAGCCCACACCACCAGTTCTCTCATGTGAAACCATAAATTGTCCCTCAGAAGAGACTGGAAGGTTTGAAATTGAATGAATCAGCAACCCAACCAGACTGAAATGGTCAACTTGAAATCTGATTTTATGAAAATCAGCATCCAAGGAGATAGATAGCTGCTGCAAAACTGAAAATCAGCACTCAAAATATCATGTCTGCTCAAATCTACCGCTGAGGATAGACCCATTGAAGATCCCATCACAGCCAAGTACCAATCCTTGTTCAACTTTTCTCTCCAAAACTCCCATTGATCATTAGGAGTGAACTTCAAATGACTGATAAAGAAGGTAACAACATCCAAAAGACAGTGAATTTGAGGCTCATCACTCCAACATACCTTCTTGACACATATCAAAAGCGAGCTGATACCAGGGCCCCACATCATAAGTAAAGAAGAGTCATTCCGCAAATGGAGAATTACTTTTACTAGAATGCTTTGGGAAATACGTTCTATTTGAATCATCGCACCTTGAAACTCCAAGAAGTACTCAACAAATCTGAATTCGTTGAGAAAGTCAAATTCAAAATCATGAGAGAAGAATTGCTGGAAGGATTCAATGGATCCTTCATCGAACTCCATTATGAAGTTAGTTACTCTTAGAGAATATGGTGTAAGCATGAAGCCCGATAGGAACCTGACAAGTATCCCCATCAGAAAATGAATGAACTCTTCATCGGAGTGCCAATCATCTCTTTGTTGCCAATCAAGATTAGTGACTTCATTCCACCAAGCTTCTTGATTTTCCACCTCCTGAAGAATGGGGAGACTAGGAGCAGCAGTGAGTTCTTCATTATGCAACTCATGCATCCTCGTTCCATTGTTAGAAGAAGTGCTAGAACTCCCCTCTTCAACAATGATGTCATAAGAGATTTCCTCAAGGCTTGAAATCCCATCATCTACCTCAAAGGAATGTTTCTCATAAGCTCCCTCTTCACCTAGTTCAAAAAGAGGAATGTCAAACACTAGGAAGTCGTTCCTTCCATCTTGCTGCTCCAAATCAGCACTAGTGATCTTTGATTTTCTAGTGAAACTTTCAAGATCAAACTCTCCTTCAAGATTATCAAGCTCTTTAATCACTTGCTCGATTTCTTCAGCTCTATGTCCATTCTCTTGTTCCTTGGAAAGTTTGAAATCAACAAACTGACCTTCTATCTCCATTAATGTTACTTGAGTCTCTTCTAACATAGCCTTTGTTGATTCAAGCTCATGAGTAAGCTCATCAACCTTTCTCTCTTTTCCTTGGAAAACACTGAAGGTCTTTTTTGCAAATTCAACGGTATGATCCTGATCCTTCATCAAGTGTATACAATCTGATTTCAACGCTTCCAAAGAGTCTCTGACAAGTTGCAAGTTGAGAAGAGCAACTTCATCCTTAACTCTTCTTCTTCTCTCTTCAAGTTGAGCCTTCCAGTAGAGATCTTCAATCAAACTGTGAGTGCGATCAAATTGGGATAGAACTCGCACTTCCCTCTTAAAGGACTCTTTGACTTGTTCTTCCCACTCAAGAATATGCAAAGATGGTGGATTGCTAGTTGGCTGACTTTCAAAATCAGAACTTTGTTTTAAGTCTTCGCTGCCATCATAGCTGTTCCAGCTTTCGTGTCTTTCACCATCAACTAGAGGAGAATGCTCAATGTCATGGAGAGGAACACGTTCCACAATTTCTTCGACCCTAAGTTTGCAATCAACTTCATGCACTGAAAAATCAGATTCGTGCTTAGTAACACCTTCAAACTCTACATCTTTAAGAACCATATGGTCTTCTAGCTCTTCTTCTTCGTCACTGTCTCCTTGATCAAACATTATGCCAGCATCCAACTTGCTCAATGGATCATAATCATCCGCTGTTCGGAAAATATCTGTAGAAACATTTTCTTCTTTAGTGGCTGCAACCACTTCAAAGAGATCATTATGGTGCTTCATTGAACACTCTTCTTCTTCAAAGACAACTTCCCTTCCAAAGGCTACCACATGGTTTGCAATGCAATCTAATTTTTGTTCTTCATCAGGATCAAAGGGAAATTCATCCCACAACGGTTCTCTTTCATACCTTGGTGCCAACACACCCGGATCCCAAATGCTAGTGGGTTGATTAGGATGCTCAATCAGACAAAACTTTTCATGCTCCTCCTGAAGTGATGACTCCTTAACTAAGTCAACTCCCACATAACTTAAGCTGATAACATCAAAATTATTTCTCTCCAATGGCTCAGTTTGCTGCTCCATCCCAAGGTCACCACCATAGTGAATTGAAAAATCTTCATTGCTTGCTGTTTTGGAAACTTCACTATCATTGTCTTCTTTATGAGGAAGTATTATGCTGATGTCTTCGTGTAGAACTTCTTGAGAAGTTGGGACAGCAACTTGAAGAGAATCCATCTTTACCAAATCGTCAACATGATCTGGTATGGACTCTTTGGAATCATCACCATCTTCACAACCATTAATCTTTCCTGCAACATGCTCTAATTTCACTAAAAGTGGTTCCAATTTCTCCTCACATTGATTAAACAACTCCTTAATCAGTAAAGCAGCAATAGGAGAACCCTTGTAATGTCCCCATTTTTGGCGAGCATCAGAGTTCGTAAGAGTTAGCCTATTATGCGACCCTCGTAGGCTGATAGGTTGGATAGAGGGTCATTTCGGAGCTTGGCTCAGCTTCAGATTGGCAGTTTTGATCAATTGGCTTTCGTTCGGGTTCATTCGGACGTTTCTTGCAGAAGTTGCTATTTTTAGCAGTTGTTGGCAGTCGGTGTGGGACCCCTGCTATTTTTAGCAGTATGGACTTATTACATTCAGAATCACTTCCTTTGTCGACAGCATCAGACGGCTCGAGCATCGGGTTAATAATGAGCGAGATATTAATATTTAATTGAATTAATTAAATATTAATTAATTGGAGATTATAATATAAAGTTATAATATTTTAATTATAACTTAAGTGATTCAGTGAAGGGGTCGCCCAACATCAGGGAAGGGGCCATTTTGCATATTAAATTTATAATTTAATATTTGAATTGAGACTATTGAAAGAAATTAAAAGAAGAGGTCGAATTATTTTAAATTCCCTATCTTTAAGGAAATCGCACTTTTGAGAAGAATATAGGCTTTGCATTGGGATTTGAGCCATTATGTCATTTGTTGAATGGAAAATTGATCAGTCTTTGTCAGAGAACGGAAGCTTTAGGGTTTCAGTCTCGAACGCATTGGGGAACGAGCCATCTCCAGTGAGAGCAATTCAGAGGGTGTGAAATAACACCTGATTTATTGCCAACAGAGGTTTCTTCATCCAGAGGAAATCATTGAACTTCAGAGTGTTTAAATATTCAGGGTTTCAGAGAGTTTCTTTCTTCCAGAAGACATCTAACAATATAGGCGTACATATTCTCCACATTCAGAGATTCCAGAAGGGGGCCATACCTTTATTAATTGTTGTTGCTGTCTCAGCCGTACAAATCTGTACAGTGCAGGCCGTACCATCATTGGGAAGAGCGTATTCTCCAGAGGAAGCATTGTTTCAGCATAGTTTTCATCTGGGAGCATATTGCAAATCATGGCGCCTACCCTTATTGATATTCTAGAGACTTTATTGAGTGTCATACCTCCATTCAATAATTGCTGATTATTATCAGGCCGTACTGCTGTGTACCAGGCCGTACCAACAGCTAGGAGGCGAGTTCTTATTTCTGATCAAAGCGCCTATCTCCCAGGCAAGCAATCTTCATCACCTTGGGCGCTCGAGTAGCTGGAGTCTTCTGAGATCATCAGACTGGAGGAGAAGCTAATATTCAACTCAGCCGTACCATCACAAGCTGAACATTTATTGCAGCAACAGAAATCAGGTTCTCAAATAAATCATTGCCTTTTAATATTGCATGTAACTGGGTATTTTTGTAATCATTCCGGGAGAGTAACAAATGTACTGGCATCCATATTTTGTCATTTTGAGAGCTAGATAATTTTTATTGAATTTATCTTCAATTATTTGCAAAATCGCCATATTGCATTTTATGCTCAAAAACCCAAAAACGGTTAAAAAACTTAAAACCATCAGAAAAACAGTCAGTATCGGAAACAGGGGGAAACTAAGGTTTCTACAACCCTCTTCTTCATGTTCGTATGCGTCCAAGAGGAAGGATTGGACACTAGGTGGAATTTCATCAGCCTCATTAATAGTGAGAACAAGAATATTATTCACAGCTGCAATAACATCCTTTTCCTGTTTGCTCCAAGTGGATTTGACGAAGTAACGGAACAAGTGATCAATCTGATCATGCATTTCCAAGTCTATTAGCAAGTTACTTATCCTGAGTTCTGAAAATGTTTTTAAGATAGCAACCTTTCTAGAACGTAGATTGCTCCCAGTTTCATCAAGTTCTTGGAAACTTCCAACAATTCTATGAAGAATCTTCTTCATAGTTTCATCATCATAAGACATTAGGGGAATCACAATTCTCATCAACTCCATGAAGCAAGAAGTAATCAGCAGCTTGATTTCTTCATTTGGGTGTCCCAACCAATAGGGCTGAACTAAAAGGTGAAATGCCGGTGATAATGCCAACTGCATCCATTAGGAAGGTGACTGCTTCACCTGTCTCAAACATTGTTCCAATATTTGAAGATTATTCTTTTCACCTTCCCTTGACTTACATTCTTTGTCAAGTCTGTTTCTGGTCTCAAAAAGTGTTTGTTCCAGCTTTATCTCTTCTCTGTTAGCCATGTTTATCTGCCACTTCTAAACTGAGCTGAACTCCGTTCTGACCTCTGGTGTAGAAACTAATTTCTCTATCCTTCGACTATCAAATGAACTTTGTTGGGCACAGAATGGCAGGATCTTGGCTCTGATACCACTGAAATATTCCGAGCCAAATTTTTCAACTTTTTCAATTGCAAGTTACAAACCAATGCACCCGTTAAGGTTAGCAGCTAAACCCCAAACGATACTGAAACAACTCTAACTAGAATGTACACCAGGATCCCGATGTGGGCAAGGTGTGAGCATTGGTCAAAGGATCTGAATGCAGAAACTGAGCTGAAGGAACTCTAACCAAGAATGGCGCCAATGATGGCGAGCATATGGTCAGAGGGTCTCAATCAAAATGCTTATGCAAGAACTGTAACCAAGAATGCGCCGGCGAACGACAAGCATGTGGTCAGAGGATTCCTACAATCTAATATACTGAAAGCACACTCAACACCAAGTATGTGCTACTCAATCCAATATGGAAATGAGGCGACCATATGGCGGAGATAACAAAATTTACAATGCTTTGAAGAGAAATAAGCTAGAATGCTGAAAGTAACTCGACACCCAGAATGTGCTTTCTAACCCGGAGTGGGAAAGGAGCTACCATAGGGCGGAGATAAAGAAATACATTTGCAATTACAGAATGTAAGAATGAGTATTACAAATCATAGTAAAGCAATATTAAAGAACTGCTGTCAGTACTACTGCCAGCTTACAATAGATATTATTGCCTGCAAGATCAAGTATTAGATGCTCTTCAAAAATGTTGCAACAACAAGGAATCCTTCGCATAGCCTTTAAGGAACTCTCAACACCAATCCAATAAGGAAGATGCAGATTTCTCAAATCTGATCTGACAGACCAGCAACATGAATATCATAACCAGCAACACAGATCCCTAGCAATATGCTCATAACTCTCTCATTTCTCACCCAAATGATCTCAAATCTGATGCAACATACCCTCAAAATGATGGCGCCTAACTTAGTAATAAGAAATGGCATCTAAAAATGGTTATTAATTACTGACACGAATCCCAAGGCACTCCAGAAAGTATGGCCTTCAAGGAATGACGAATTTGCATTATAAAATCATAAGCTTCGTATTAAAATCTGCAAATATTCATGAAGGGGCGCCCTTACCAATAAGATGCAATGACACAATACCCAGAATGAGATTATTTTTGTTTTCTGATTTATGAGTGAAACTACAGATTCAGCCCTGTTATCAGCAACTCCGGAAAATGACATAAAATGCAATAAACTGAACTTCTAATGGCAAAACAACACTACAATGCAAACCTTACTACCAAAAACACTCAAAATAAGCAAACCTCTCCACTAGGTGCTATCTCTCAAGCACGAAGTCGAGCCAAGGCTAGGAGGCATTCATTCCTCGAAGCAATCCAGCAACCATTTCGGCAGCATAACAATAGCATAGACCAAAGATAATGAAAAGAGACCCAAAGGCTTCCTTTTATAATTTTCCGTTGACCTTCTCGAAACCCTAACCTTCTTTTCATAGTCAAACCCTAATCCTCCAAAAGATGGCGCCCCTTTCTTCAAAGCTTCAATTTGACTTCTTTTAATTAAATTCATCACTTTAATAATGGCATCCAACTTAAGGCTTTAATTCAACCTTAATAATTATAAAATAATCTCAATGATGGCGCCACCCTTAAAAGACCACTTTTTAAAACAACATTAAGTCAATAGACTAGGCCAAGGGGTAATATAACATTAAAATATAATGTTATTTAAGTGAAATGAACTTATCTCTCCGAAACTGCATCTCGAAGCCAAAATCTGAATAAACCAATTGAGTCGACTGAAGAGGAAAGTCAACTGTGCTGAGACCAAAAGGACCACTGCCAGAAATAGAATTTACTAAAAATAGTAAATTCCAGAAAGTGCTCAGAATGCCCAGAGAAACATATCACTGCGAAGCCCACATAAAAACCCAGAAGGAATCCGTTGTTCGAACACGGAACACCAATTCACGAGCAACCGCAACCCCCACACAAGAAACCCTAATCAAACCGTCTCAGTAGCCTACGGGTCTCCAAAATAGGCCAACGGTCATCAAAGAAGATCATGCTCAAGAAGGGGACATTACACACAATCATGAATATCATTAATCATTTCGTGGTATCAAAGCTTAGGCTCGAACCTAGTTAGCCGATTTTTTTCTCTTTTTCTTCTTCTTTTTGCAGGTTCCTAGTTCGACATTTTCATCTATTGAAGCATTTTTTATTTGCTAAAACCTGCGAAGTCTTTTTGAAACATGATTTCAAGGGTACTTCTGTGAAATCACAGATTTGTTCCTACGACAGTAAAAATTGTGCTATTTTCATGCATTTTTTTGGACACAATTGTCTGTGGTTTTTTGCATCTTTTCCTTTGTCATTTCTTTGCATTTCTAGGTGTTTGAATACCTTGCAAGTTGAGTTTGTGGGTGTTGCAGGCTTTGTGCAGATCTAAACCTATTTTTTTGGAGTTTTTCTTAAAAATCGTGGGTGATCTATTCTCAGTTCGTGGATAAGCATTTTTTGGAAGTTTCTTTTTTTGGGGGGCAATTTTCTAAGTTTGTGGGTGTTTTTGAGGTTTTGTCTAAAGAACTTTGGGTTTTTGAATCATAAGTTCCAGATTTTCAGTGAACCTAATTTTTTCCAGTTTTCATGGCAGCTTGAAGAGTTGAGTTTAGATCAGTTTTGACAGAATTTTTTTGGGAAAAATAAAAATTCTGCAAAGAGTTTTTCGAATCAAAAAAATTTACTAAGTGTTGTTTTTTGATTATTTTTTCCTATCTAAAAAATCGTGGGTTGCTACTAGGGTTTGCAAACCAGTTTTTTGGGTGATTTTTTTCTCAAAAATAAATTGTGCATCTAAAGTTTTTAAAGAGTTTTTGAAAAAATTTCTCTAAAAAAATTTGCAATTCAAAAGAGTTTTGAGGATTTTTTTCTAAAAAAAAACTTACCTTTTCAAAATTTTCGAAGGTTTTTCTAAAAAATCTTACAATTCATGAGTTGTGCTAGTTGATTGTCCAATGTTTTTTCAGCTGATCACACCTCATTTTTTGTGCTTTGGAAAACGGGAGGGATGGCATCTTTGTCCAATATCATGTTGGAAAATACACAGAGGTTCAATGAAAAGTTCTACTACCTGGAAGCAAAAGATACTCAGTTTTCGAGTGTCGGTGTCTAGATTTGTTTGTTCTGCGAGAAAAGATCGATAATCGCGAGGCGGTTATGCTTCTCCAGTTATCAGTCACTGATGATATGTTTCCAAAAGAATTTGGGTAGACTAAGTTTATGTTTGTACAACAACCATTAAGAGAGCGTATTAAAATATTAAATGTAATATTAATGGTCATCTTAGCTTTAGTTAGTCTTTAGTTAACTTAGAGAGTTTTTAGTAACTTTTGTTTACGCTTAGTTGATTTAGCATCTTTCTGATTTTTGTTTTAGTTTGCTTCAGCTTACGATTGTTTCTTTTTAGAAACATCATCTTGTAAATTTCTTGATAAGGAGATTTCGTCTCCTTTTGTAAACACACAATCATGAATATCATTAATCATTTCAGCATGTTCACAAGTTAGTTGTAAAACCAGAGATTTTAGGAGTCCCTACTCCTTGTTTGTGTATAAATAAGGGCAGCCTTGCCCATTTCTTTTTAACAGTTGTTGTAATAACAAATTGCAAAGCCTACTTTGCCTACAACTTTGTTATACAATGTCTGTTCAACTTTTGTCTATGTAATCTGGTTTGATCGCATATTGTAAGCCTATCTTTGCTACAATCTGCTGTCCCAAAAGTGTATTTGCTGTTAGAAATTGAGGAAGGAAATCTCATGCCTATTTTGCTCTGATCAACTATCTCAATCCATTTCAATACTTTGTCTAATGTTTTGCTTTTGTAATCTTTATTTCAGCTACATCTAATAAGTACAATGAGTCTTCAAGTGTGTTCTAGAAGCGAGTTTATTTAAGCTTTTGTGTTAAATCAAATAATTCCTTGTTTACTTCTGATTCTCAAGCTATGAATTTACTTGAATTATCAAAAGCATCTTTAGAAAAGGCCTAGTTGTAGTTGAAGTTCTAGAAAAGAGAAAACCTCAGCTACGACGCAAAGAGTTTTATAACCTTGTGCTCTTAGCTGAGAATAAAAAGATTGGCAATAGTGTAGTATTTCTTTTTAACCATAATCAGCGAAGAGGGAGCTTCCCCTCCTAATTTGAAGAGCAGTCTAACTGTGCATAGCTGTCCATTTCTAATTCACATTCTAGAGGTGCGAACTGAAACACCAACAAACTATATAAAAAAAAAGGTGATCAAAATGTTCATTTGTTATATTTTAATGTGGCATGTTTAGATTTTGCATATAAGGATAAGATCTTAGCTGAGCTATTTCCAAATTTCCTAAGAGATTGTGCTATTCAATAGTTTTAATCTTTAGCTCCAAGTTCCATATATCCTTTTGATGAATTAGCCACGACTTTCTTAAAGCATTTTCACATCAAGATGGGCCTGAAAATAACAATTAACAACTTGACCAATTGTATCCAAAGAAGTAATGAGCCTATCAACGATTATGTTATTCCTTTTCAATAATTATGTTAAGCATCAATTTGATGATAATGAGCTCCAAATTATGTTTCTTGAAGGACTTCTTCCTATCATTAAGAATGATGCACACTTAAGTAGCTTTCCTTCTTTTAGAGACGCGTTCACTCACTTAAAGAATCATGAGGTTAAATTGCTTGCATCTAAAACACTTATGCATGGATCTACATAATCTTCTCTGACTTGTTACCTTCCATAGTTTCAAAAGTTAATAAATTTTCAAAGGGTAATAATCTTAGGAAGACAAAAGAAAATGTTCATCGAGTGGCTAATACTAATAATGTTCCTAATGAACATAATAGAATGAACCAGACTCACACCTCCATTCACCATCTAATTTTGTGTTACACACAATTTCAAATGAATATAAAGGTTTTTTATAACCTAAAGTCCAAAACTGTAGTTGATTTTCATTTTTACATTCCATGGAACAAACGGCACAATGAACATGGAATTAGTGACTAGCAGATCTTTTTTTTCCCTTTCCTTTCCATCAGTTTGGCTTTCATTTCTGTTGTTCCCTTGCTTGCGAATTGATTGAGTGTCCCTTCTTAGAAGTTGTTTATATTAATAATTTAATATTGAGTATTATTAATACCCAATATAAATATAAATATAAACAACCTTCAAGATTGAAATTTCATAGTTCAAACTTTAAAACTTTAATAAAATTTAAAGGTAAACAACCAGCCAACAAAAAAGACCATAATGGATAAATCCTATGCTGAAAGTGTTGATACATTGATACATGTTCAAAGTTTAAACAACCTACAGGCTGTTATTTTCACAGTCTAGCATCCTTTCATTTAAAGTTAAACAACCAACCAAGAGAAGAGACCATAATGGATAGATTATTTTTGTAAACACGTAAAATGTACTGATTGGCATTACACACTTGATCCCGACTACTAACACCGTTTCATCCTTAATCATCCCTCAGTCTAACCATTTAATCGAATACCCTTATTTGATTAAATTCATCAATTTTCCTCTCTTAATTAAATAAATCATTTATCTAATTAAGTCATTCTCTCTCATTAATTAAATCAATCAATCTGATCTAATTAGCCTTAGCTCCTTTATTTAATTAAATAAATCAATTTTTATTTAATTAATCTCTAAAGTCTATCTCTATTAAATTAAATAAATTAAACCTTATTTAATTTAATCTAACCAATCATTCCCTTAGTTAAATAAAACAAAATATTTATTTAACTATCTCTAAAATCATATTCCTCTCATCTTTGATTTAAATCAACCCATAAATCTAAGTCAAATTTGCCACATCATCTAATCCCTCATTAAATTAATTAACCCTTGATTAATTTAATCCTAATTCATGTCCCATCCTCTAGCTTTTGCCACTTGCACATAAAAATAAATTTAATCCATTTATTAAATCCCTATTTTCTCTCAACATGGCATAATAGAGGAATATTCTTCCAAATTTGAAATCCTTCCAAGTGGACTTTGTCCTTCTAACAAGACATTTATTTCATCTTTGCATTGAGCCAAGTGGCATTTAAGACATTTTTTTTTTCCCTCTTACATGTCATTTCATTATTTTCAAATTCCACCTAAATGCATTTATGGGCACATTCATCAAAATGTGCACATCCTTCATCCATCCATCTCTTGACAAGTGGCACTTGGCCATTGGTTGAAAGTTAGTCCCACATTGCTTCATTTTGGGCATTTCTCCATCTTGTCTTTCTATAAATAAGAGGCTTCTTTCCTTATTTCATCATCCACAATTTGAACAAACTTACTATACTCAAATCCATACTCAAGCATAGCAATTCTCATCCATTTCATCAAGTCTTAGGTAGGTTATGCAGGTTTTTCATCTTGGAGCACACTTGAATCTTCAACAAAGTGGATCAATCATCATCAAATCATCAAGAACTTGCATAGAAGTTGGGAAAGGGCCAATTTCCGCATCAAATTGGCACCAACTCCCCCATAAGATCAAGAGTTTGCATGTTCTTAATAGGATTTAGTCTATTTCATTGCTTTTTCATTGTATTCTTGCTTTCATTCCTATTTTAAACATTGTTAAATGGATTTTATGGGGAACTTTGATCTTAACTTGCATTTGAATCTTCTATTGTGTTTGTTTGTTGTCTCTTGCAAGTATTAGGATCTTGGTTCTACACTTTCTATGTTGTAAGTGTTGATACATTGATACATGCTGAAAATTTAAACAATCTGCAGGTTATAATTTTCACAACTTAATATGCTTTGATTCCTTTCTATGTTGAAGCGTGAATGTGTTGATTCAAAGATCAATTGAATGTCAGATGTGGAAATCATATGAATTTGAGAAACTTTGTTCAAGTTTAAACAACTTGCAAGCTTAAATTTTCAAAGTTATAACTGTGAAAATTCAAGCATGCAAGTCATTTAAACTTTAAACTTGCAATATGGACAATATTTGAAAAATTCATATAATTTCCACATCCAACATTCTATTGGTCTCTAAATCAGCACTTTCAGCATAGAAGTTCATATGTATTCAAAGGTTGCACTTGTTTTTTGGTCTATGATATGTATTAAACTCTAATTTTGATTTCTATATGATGGAAATCAGTAATATATTCTACAAATTCAGTAATATATGTGTTTTTTGCGAATATCTTTTTAAATTATGTATTTTCATATGTTTGAAAAAATTTCCCACATTTTTCACCTAGTTTTTGCCTAGTCCCAAGTTTTAAATAATTTTGGGCTTGCCAAGTTATTGTTGAGTCCAAGTTTTTCAACTATGCTTGGAACATTATACTCAATATTGCATAGGTTTGAAGGATAAGATACAAGATCTTATTGACAATAACAGAGGACTAGGATGGCAAGACATGTTTTGGGGATGGCAGTCCAGGAGAGCATTTTTCAAGGATGACAATATATATATATATATATAGTATTTACGAGCTTGGCTATAAATGACATCAAAATTCAAGTTTAAACATTCATATAATGTATAAAATTTGATATTCAATGTGGCCCGTTAAGGGGCCTGGTTGGGTTAATCCAACTCAATCTACTTTAGAAGCTGACAAATGGGCTAAACCAAAAGAAGGTTGGTGGAAGGTAAATTTTGATGGAGCGTCAAAGGGAAATCCAGAATCATTTGGTGTTGGATGTATTGTCCATGACTGGAATGGTAATGTGTTAGCATTAGGACCAATGAGATTGAAGGATGGCACTAATAATGTAGCAGAAGCCGCAGCAGCCCTTATGGCAATCAAACTAGCTCGAAGGATAGGCTTACCAAGGATACACTTGGAAGGAGATTCTCAAATAATTATCCAAGCAATCATAAAAGGAAAAATTGAAGCTTGGCATTTGCAGGGGGTGGTTAGGAGAATAATTGAGGTTTTAGCCTCATTTGAAGATTTCAAGGTGAGTCATATTAGGCAAACAGGAAATGTGGAGGCGGATATTCTGTCGAAGTGGGCATTTTCTTTAACTGGAATATAGGTTTTAAATTTTGAAGACTTTAGTGTAATAAATGCAGAGGACTTGGCTTAGGGAATGTAACAGTTGAAGCAGGCTTGCATACCATACAAGTTGGCTGAAGTTAGTATTTGTTGTGGAGCATTGACGTAGGTGTTTTGCCAACGTTGAGCGTACGCTCGGTATTTATGAAGTTGGCTGGCAAAGCAAGGTGATCTAATCACTCCACCACCTTAAATGCTCCTAGGGGTGCGGGTGTTTGGTGTGATGTTTGGTTAGCGGTGTGGTGCAGGTTGGAAGTCTGTGAAGCTATGCAACAATGGAAGCCAGCTTCACATTGTCCTCGCAGAGGAAGCTGAACACTTTTGTGGGGAAGGCTTCAATGAAGCAGTTGCGAGGATTAAGCAGTGCAGATAATGTTGGGTGATGGGTTCGGAAATTTGACTCACAGAATGCAAACGAATTTGAACATATATTCTTTGATAATGGTGTGGGGGTTGGATTTAAAAGGAGTCAGCTATGGTAGTGAGGCGAGTTATGAGAACTCTGGTGCCAAAAGATTGCTTAGTAGGAATGGACGACATCCTGGCGCGAGCGATACCGAGGGTAGGGTTGGTTAAAATTGAAGGACAGGATGGTGGTGACCCAAAGATGGTAGACGTAAACCACCTCTTTATCAAATGGCCGGAAGGACGAACAAAGGACAGGTGGCGGGAGGATGCTGAATGTGGATGGGAAGCGCTGAAAATATGCCCGGAGCTAGCTGAATTGGAGATGAAGATTGCAGACTTGAAGAAGATAGCTAGAGAAGAGCTGTGTGCAGGGAAGGGACTGCGTCCGTGCGAGAAAGTGAAGCCAATAACGGAAATTCTTCCAGTGGAGCTAGGCGAACCTTCGGCGAAGAACGAGTAATACTGTTGTTTTCGTAGGTGTAGCTAAATGCCTCTAAATTGCATTTTTGAGTCAGTTTTTTGATATGAGGCCTGGAAAGTCTTGTTCTGTAAATCTAAGTATTTAGCTTGGGGCTTGGGAATAGAACGGTAGGGTAGTAGTGTAGAGTTGTTATTTTGGTGCTGGTAGCTTTCTTTGGGGTTTGTGCTGGTTAAACAGCTGTCAGAAAACTCCGTTTTATACTTTGATACTTCTGTATTATGGTTTACTAAATTTCAATAAAATAAAACAATTATCACCGATCAAAAAAAAAAAAAAAATTGATATTAACTATAACATGTTCATTGATTCAAATATAGCAGCAATTAAAAAAAGAAAATTATGGTTTCATTGTTCAATGTTTTCAGTATGACAAAAGGCCCAATAGATACAAAATCACAAGTGAGAGTAATGACAACATACATTTCTTACAACTGCATTGCTCTCATTTGGCGTATGCTTGATTTCACTTTACAACCATATACAATAATGTTTTTGCTTATTCCACAACTGTATACTCTCATTTTATAATTGTCTACTCTCCTACTGCTGTATGCAGTCGTACAATTGCCCATTGATGAAAACGGTACCTGTATGTTGTCATTCAGCAAGGCTACATTTTCATTCCATAGTTGTATTTGGTCATTAAAAAGCTGTAATTTTTTTTTCCATAGTTGCAAAAACCTGACTGTAGATGTCTCTTTTTTAAAACACTAATGTCATGTCCCTTTTCCCGCCAATAATCTTGCTATTATTATTTAACAAATTGTTTTTCAATACTAATATTATATAATATAAATATATAATATTAATAAAATATAAAATAAATTAAAGCAAAATTCAAAAATTTAAAAGTGGTAGTCAAATTGGGCCATGGGACCTATTTCATATAAATAAATAATAAAATAAAGTGAAATGTTCAAAATTAAAAGTTGGCACCCAATTTTGGGGCCTTGGACCTTTTGTGCCCAGCTGGTATAAGTTGATCAGCAAAGTCTTTTGGAGAAGATGAACAGGATTTTGATGAGTTTTCCATTTGTGCTGTGCAAGGACGAAAAGTCGAAAACCCTCAATTGCACCTTCAAGGTTAGTACGAAAACCCTACCTCTGTTCTTGGCAAAACCAGAACATGCTTTGCAGTTTGGGCTAGTGTTTGTGATCTCATTTTTACTTTCGGGAGTACAGGTGCCGAGGGGGATTAGAAATGTAATCAAGCACTACCTGTGCAGGAGTCCATTATCATTCTGAGGGAATCGTACCATTTTTGGAGGACACCAAAGAGGAGATTCTGTAGGGAGCTGATTGAACACAGATTCTATTCCAGATTGTTGCAGCCTTCATACCATCAGATCTGAAGAGAAATTCACGAAATGGAGGGCGAGATTACAGTAAGGAAAGGCACTGCAATTGCTCCTAAATTCAATTTTTCTATCCCTGATCCAGCTTGCTAGAAGTTACCAGGCACAGCTGCCATTGGAATATAATTCAGACTCTCCATCCTTGGATCAATTCGCCACTCAGGACAGTCTGTGGGCAGAGGAAGAAGAATCCAGCAGCTGCTTGCCTGCATATGGGTTGCTGTTCCAAAACTGGACCAAAGCACTGGAAATCTGCAGTCATTTATTTCAGATCTGGACTTTGTACCAATGTCTACAATCACCCATATTCAAATCTGGGCACTCCTTGCACCTCCTAAAATGCAAACAGATTGTTTGTGAGTAATATCAAGCTTCATGTATGTAGGGTTTAGTTCTGATTTGAATAAAGTTTGCTCGTAAATGTAAATTTGACATCACAAACCCTTAGGGTTGCACTCAGAATTACTTACTGTATGATTGAATCAAACTTGCCATATGTTGTAGCAACAGAAATTACATATGTTTGCTTTCAGGCTTGCTTCAGAGCATTGTGAACTGTTAATTCTATCATTGAATGTTGGACTACTCGTCTCCTAACAGAAAGAATATAGCAGAATTTATTCCCACAACAATAATTATAACAGTCAGGTTATAGGGAACACTACAGCTAAAATATGAGACACATCTCCGATTTTTGGGGATGTGTCACTGACTTCCCTAGAGAAGAGGGGGCAACATTTATTTTCTGGCCGTACAACCTTCATAGCTGGCCGTACAGCTTGTGGAGGAGGGCACGGACTCCCTAGGGCAAAACACTTAGGGTTTGGAGCTGGTTTTGGTGGTAATTGAGACACCCTAGGATACTTATCACATTGCATAGAGTTTGGGGTTGGAGAGCTGAAGATTTAGAGGGGTTTGAAGTCATTTTTTGAGGCCCAATTCGCTGTTCACAGTCAAGTTTCAGACCCTTTTATAACAGCAGCTAACAGAAATTCTTGTAATGTCATTTTGGGACTATTTAGCCATCTGGATATTGTTGAAATAATTATTATATGGTTGTACAAACTCTGTAATACTTCTGAGATTTATTTCCAACTTGTGGAAGTTTCGAATTTGTTTAAGACTAAGCAAGTTTCATGTGTATTTCCTTGCAATATATTTCTGTTTGGTGCAATTATCATTTATCATCAATACTCAAACTCAAACTTCAGAAAAAACACAAAAAAAAAAGGTAGGGTGCATATTACATTCAAATACTTTGAAATACATGCTCATGTTAGATTTGCACACAAGTCAAAGTGGAGGCAAAATGTAATGGTGAAATTAGCTTACCTATGCCATTTCCCATTTAGTTTTGTACCCCCTCGGTGGAATGTCTTAATGCAATAGCATATCAACAAATGGCATCCTCTTGTGCTAGGTTTAACCCATGCCCTAATCCCTATCGGTCTTTATTTACCCAAGTTTACACCAATTCCTATACACTGCCTCAATTATTGTTTGAAAAGTCTATTTATCCACATTACTCAAGTTAAATTTGGCCTTTGCTTGTAGCCATGAAAGCCACACAGCAGCAGCCTTGGAAAATAAATCTTTGATATATCTAATGCCTGTTATAAAGAACTTTAGAGAATGTAACCGAGAAATCTCAGCCAGTGGTTTGCCTTTACAAAGGGTGGTGGGATACCACCACAAAGATTGAAGATTGATAGAAAGGCCATTGCAAAAACCATTTTGATTCCAGTGAAGCTGCAGCTCAATGGCTTCCCAAGCTTTCAATTTACTTTTTGCTGCAAAAAATTCCTGTAATCTTGATAGGAATGGGAGAAATATTGAGGGAATGGAAATCAAGGCCATTCTAGGCAAGTCTCACATGGTAATAAATGCAATTCCTTAAAAGGTATTTCTAAGCTTCATTGCCATCACAAACCCTCACAATCCATTGAGTGCAATGCGCAATTCCTTGTGTATTGACGTCAACAAGCCCTAGGCCACTAGAGTCCTTGGGAAGACAACATAAATCCCATGCCACTCTATGAAATCCCTTGTTGCAATCATAAATGGCCCAGTGATAATCACACAAAAGTTTTCTAGCTTCCAGTAAGACACCTTAGAAGGTAGTCAGCAAGAGGAGTAATAAACATGTGTGGCAATTTACCAGCCAATGAAAGCAGCTTGGTGATTCAATTCATCAATGCTTTCTCAACTATATCAATCACATACTACCAAAAGATGGACGAGCAAGCTTGAAAATCAAGGGGAATCACTACAAATTTCAAGATCTTCCCACATTCAATTTGCTTCCAACCAAAGGTGTGAAGCCAATACAACACTGGACTGATAAAGTATCTGTAAAACTAGGTTTTATTCCACTGAATGCAAGAGCTAGAAGCCAAGCAAAAGGTGTCAAGAGGCTTAATTACATGTTTGATGTTGTCTTCATCCTCAAGAAGGGTAAGGAAAGAATCATCAACAAAATGGCCCTTGGCAAGCTAGTGAGAATTGTTGCCTTGGAGGGAACTACATTCAACCCCTCTTTGCAAAATGGCATTGGCAATGAGATAACCAAAGCTTTTAATAGGCAACAGCTAAAATGAGAGCAGTGATGACGTATGAGGGCAGCCTTGACGGATAGATCAAAAGAGTCCAAAATTGCTTAGATTGGATGCCATTAACAGTAGGGAAAACAAATGCATAGGCAAATAATATCTTAACCGACTAGAGGAAGTTGAGCCCAAAGCCAAGGGCAACAAACATCGACAGAATGAAGGGCCACTGAATTGTATCATAGGCTTTGTCAAATTGAATTTTCATAGAGACCTTTTGCTTATTAGACTTCCTAGCCCACTCCATACTACTCAAACAACAATAATGTTGTCTAAGATAAATGTTGGCTGCCAAGTGATTTTAATCTTTAACAGGCGTAACTGACTTCTGAGTTGGTGATGCTTATGGCTGAAATGTTTGCACCCATTTTCTTAAGGTCTGTCAAAGTTCAAATGTTACATCCCAAATTGAGACGTTACAATTTACCATTACTAGATAGAGTAAATGTGAATTTTGAAGGTAAATTAATGATGCTTGTACCTCGTTTTCAATATGAATGTTGTTTCATTTGATGTTATTTTTGGTGAAATACTGCATAAAGGAGAATAGAGGTTATTGATTTATGAATAATCTAACTTTTGAAATGTTTCATGTATTTTGCTTTGTTTTGAGCAAATAACTTCCGTTGTCGTGACATGGCATGCAGGAAGCAGGTTCGTACCTCGAGACAGAGGAGAGATATCACTCGGGGAAGAACTTGGTCGGGTAAACAGTAATGGATACCAACTGGACATACACACACAAGCCTTAGAACTGAGTAAGCTAAGTCATTGTTTTTGGTTAAAGGTAAGTCATCCGTAGGCTTGTCTCGTATCATTAGGAGTCGTGTCTTCTTCTGAATGTGTAAACAAGTGATGCATGCCAATATAACCTTATAACTGATAAGTTCTGGTTAGAGGTGGATATGTGTATTTGTACATACGAATACGATATGTACAAGTACCCATAAGTACATTCATGTCAATACAAACGTATTAAGCAGATGGATATGCCATACGTATGTGTCGATATAAATGTATTTAAGGATACTTATACATGTAGTATATATACAGATATATATACAAGTATACATACCCACGGCTAACAAGATAAATGAATTTGATATTATAATGATATCTTGTCTCTGAAATTATACGAATACATATATATTAATTTACATGTTTAATGTATAATGTAAATGAATATATATGTATTAATATAATGTTAAGTATTTCAATATATTTAATATTATATTAAAATATTAATATAATATAGTTTAAAATGTATACAATATTGTTTAAATTGATAATTTAAATAATTATGCATAAACTATATTATGTAAGTATTTTAATATAATAAACAAATATATTTAAATAAAAGATTGGTCAAAATCAAATGAAATAAAAGTAAAACATTGTAAAGCACGAATGCCAAATCTGGGAAGAAATTAAAAATCGCGGATTTCATAAAAATCACGAATTGATAAGAAAACGCGAATTTTTCTAAAGTGTATTCTTTGAAGTGTTAATCTTCAAATATGAGCCTGCATATATGCGCCATATTTACTTTGAAAAATCTATTAAAATATTAAAGTTTTATCAAAGCGAAATAAAGAAGAAAAACGCGAAAATGCAGAAGGTAAAATGAAAAACGCGCAGAGAAATCGTGCGACTAGGGCCAGGCGTCAGAAAATAAATGAGATATTTCTTGCTATGCAAAAAGAATGAAATTTGGACGCCATTTGAGCAAGGAAGAAGTCAGAAATGAAACTTGGCATTTAACCTAACTGTAAAAACGCGCCGGTTGAAAGTTGTCACAGTTTTAACAGTCTGAAACAAATTCGAATTAAAATGAACTTCTTGCTGTCATACATGGAGGTCGAAACCCTCACCAGATTGATACACGTTTTTAGTTTGAAACGTTCTTCAACCTGCTGGCAGTTCTGGCGCCATAGAAGGTGGAAATCAGTTTCAACATGAACCTATAAATAAACCTGCGTTTGGCATTCCTTCACACACGAATTTGCAGTCAGTTTCTTGAGCTGTGAGTAAACTTTATTAATACTGAGAGAAACCTTACACATTTTCTGAGAACAGTATATTACCAATTGCTGAGAGACATCCCCTGTTATTCTCTTCATCACTTGTAAGTTCACAGTAAGAAGTTGAGATTACTTTCAGCTATTGAAAGTGATTAATTTCTGAGGAAGAATTTGAGAATGGTCTGAGAGTGCTGAAAGTCTTTTGTTCAAGATTTTAGGAGCTGTAAACCCATTCAAGGTCATCCCTTAAAGGAAAAGGCGAATACCAGGCATGTTTCATTCTTCATGTTGTTAAGCATACTTCTTGTTAAATAACTAAAAGAATAAAATGCTGAATGTACACATTAGGGAATTGCATTGAGTTCAATACTTCAGTTAAGATAAACAAAGAAATGATTCTATGTTGTATCATGTAAGTAAATTACTTAAAAGAAAGGCTAATGCATGTTCTAATCTATTGAAGAGTAAATTATATAAATTGGTAGACGGATTTACTAATCTATTGAAGAGTAAATTATATTAATTGGTAGACGGATGTACTGATCTATTGAAGAGTAAATTATATTAATTGGTAGACGGATTTACTGATCTGTTGAAGAGTAATTTGCATTATTGACTCCATATAAGGAGTGTATGTTTGAATATAGCTCTTTAAATACTAAGGAATGAAATGAGGGTATTTAATAAGTTACCGATCACAACTAGTTGAAGATTAACTTAGTCAAGTTATTAAAAGCTCCTAGGATGAGAAAGTCCCGTATAACGGAGTTAGTTGTGAGTACTTGTTAAATTGTTCTCCATTCTAGTAGTTAGATTGTTGTAGGAAGTCTAGGGTACGGACTACCCCGATAGACCAACCTACGCGTAGGGTAAGATAGCCTCAAGTCAAGTTGAACCTGGCTAGTGTATGTGACAAATGACCTATGTTCTTTATTGAACGTAACACTTTGGCCAAAGTAGTGTAAGGAACCATTTAGTTGTTGTACTACACTGTCAGTTCACCGTGATCCCGAATTACATCCTAGTTTGAGTATTGCCGATTGCACGAAAGCTAGTTTTGTAGGATCACAGCACTATGTCCAGTTGGTAGTCGTTAAAGGTTACCCAACCAATCTCTTCTTCGAAGGGAGGGCCGTTCATTGCAAAATGATCGTGCGGGGGACCGCATTATAAGTCCGTGGTTGGCGGAAAAACGCCCGAGTGATGTTTCTCCTCCTCAGCAAGCGGCCGATGTACCAAGATTTGAAAGGACGGATTCCTGGACTTTCTTACTACTATTTGTTCTAAAGCTCATTGGAGCTATGTTAGTTAAGGTACGTATTCTTGTTTCATGTACTTGTGAAGTTATTATATTGAAATGGAATCTTAGTTGTATATTAATATGGCAATTTGTTCATGTTTTGTCAATAAAGAAAAAGAAAAATTCTATTGCAATGACATGATTAACACGTTTACATACTTGAAGGATGTAGATTATGAAAATTTTAATTTTACCGAAGGGTCGGGCTGTTACATCAAACCTGGACCACTAAGGTGTAAGAACAGGCCCATACAATAAAATAACAGCAGCAAACAGGGCAAAAACAGAGCATAAAACCGTGAGAAATGACTGAAAGAAATTATATTGATCTAACTTGATTACATACAATCCAACAACTTACCTCAACAGTTGTTCACAATGGACAGCTTCATATTTATACTTGAAGCCTCTAAGATCTAGTAACTTCTAATGTTCTAGATATCTCTAAAACTGGAATGTTTTTTTTCCTTGAACAACTTCTAGTTGCTTCTAGCTTCTAGAAGATTCTAGCCCTCCTAAAAGATTCTAGTTCTTCTAGAAACATCTTGTAACTTTTCTAGACAATCTTATTCCTTTAACATAAGGCAGTAGTGGAGGCATTGATGATGCCGGGAATTGAGTAGTTGGAGCGTCCTTATCTAAACTATTGTTTAGATACTTGATATTCGTTAGATTTTTCACGACGTGGAAATCAGCGTGTTACAGAGACATACTCCATGAAGTGAAACTTTCAAAATAAAAATTTTAAAATAAAATAAAATTCATCTAATATTTTTTTGGTATTTATCAAAACTAACGGGCAACAACCGGGACCTGGACTCCATCCCCTAAGGAAATTGAACACGGCAAATCAGGTGTCCAAACTCAGACAATTTGCCGTTAGACCACATACAAAAATCACTAATATTTAAAGCGTGCTTAGTAAGATGCCCTGTAAAATTTTAGATTCCATAGCAATCTAAATAGCGTCCAAAGTATGCTTCCATCTAATGTTTGATCTATGGTCGTAGTAGATTGGTTGTTCTTTTCATCTTCAACAAAAAGAAAAGGAACACATTACAGCAAAATGCAGCTCAACAAAAAAGTGCTTGAGAATAAAACTAAGACTAACCATTCAAAGTCTTCCAGAGTCGTCCGGACCTTACTCCAGCCAAAACCCTAGCCACACGGTCACATGAGACTGCGCTCTCCTGCGCAGTAAACACCAGCAGCGCCACCAACACTGCTAGCAAACGCCCCTGCCGCAGCATTGTGGCCAAATAAAGCAAACTCCAAGCTCCAAATCCCCGCTTCCCGGAACTAATACTAAATCCTCCGCCCCAAATCAAATCATGAAAAAAGAAGTTGCCTCACTGCTAAAACCAACCACAAACGTCTCAATGCCACAGAGAAACCATCGCATTACAGAGTTTCCGTGGTTTACAAAGCTTTCATAGCTTTACACAGTTCTCTTAGCTTTACACATTTCTCTTAGCTTTGCACAGTTTTCCTCGGTAATATAACAGTGTTGATTAATTTTTCCCTGTCAATTATTTGTGTGCAGAGATCAACTGGCAACAAACGGAGATTTAAATCTGTGTCGGGGAAAGCTGGAGAAGTGAATAACTTTGCGTTTGGAGTGTTGTGGCGGGCCCGCCCTGCTGGGGTAACAGGCTGGCAGATGATAGCGCGGGCAATGCCCATGAACCAGTTGCCACGTGCGCTGCTGCTACAGGGTAAGGTTATCGACATGTATGGAAGTGTCGGAAAGACAGCTCAGCGCCGGCGATGTTCCAATCCGTCGACTGTGCTTTATGGAGATGTTAAACGGGAAAGTTCCTGAGAAAATGAAAATTCTGTATGGTTTTCAACGGCGCCTTTTTTGCGACAAAAGAAAATCGTTTATTTTAAAATGTTAGATAAATTTTCGGAAAGAGTGTAGTTTGACTGATGTTTTTGGCCATACAGTTTATTGGGAGGTGGTTTTCTCGTTACGGAATTTTGGAGGCAGGTAATGTCAATTTAGGCTTAAATTTGACAGTCGACCCCGTCTGTCAAGCAGAAATTTCTGGAACGGTTATTAATTTGAAATTGCCCTTCGGATCAAGAATATTTTTTAATATAAAAGAGTAATTTAATAAAAAAATTGAAGGATGCGCAAAATCGTTCTTTTTACTAAATTTTAATTATATTTTATAATAATTATTATATTATAGGGCCATCAAATTTAAGCTATGTAGAGAGGTGAAGTGAACTGTTTTTTAATTGGAAAGTGTATTTGGTAGGTAGAAAAGAAAAGTGTAAAGACCTTTTACTTTTTTTCACATTTATTTCTACTTTGGTTGTAAGTATATTCTCTAGATGTTTAATTTATTATATTTCATCAATAAGTTTATTGGAGTGTGTAATTTATCACTCGGATTTGTTGTAATAAAATTAATAAATTATTTTTAGGTTAATTAAATATATATGTATAAATAAAATTTAATTAATATAGATTAATTAGAGTTAAAAATTAATCAATTGAAATGTTATTTATGAAAGATTATATGAATGGATAAGGCATTTAGTTTAGAGAATAATGATGAAGAATAATGTTAATATTGTACAAATCTTATTTCCTAATGATTTGAAAATTGATAACCTTGATGTGCTCATTCTTTTGAATTCTATGTAGATCCAAATCTTCTAAAGGTGAAATTTGAGTGACTTGAAATCAATCATGAGTCGTGCAAAAAATATTCCATTATTATAATTATCATGTAACCCATAAGATCAGTATGGTTGATTGTGAATTTTAGTAACCTACTTTGACCCAATTACTAATATCTAAATTTGAGCAAGGACTTGCAATATTTAGATATACACTTGGATAGATATCAAATTGTGAGGATCAAGTTCTCTTTAGTCAACCCCCTTATCAAACCAACTTTATGGCCTTGGGCAAATTTTGGTAGATAGCAAGCAAGCATCCAAGCGACCTAGATGTAATTTTATTTCTCGTATAAATATGCTCATTTAAGCTCCAAGTTGAAATATTCCTAAGATGATTTGTTCTTATTTGACTATATAAATTAATTGCAAAAAATAATATATTTAAATACCAATGCATAACAAATAGTTGCACAAACATATACCAAGTTGGCTTCCAACAACTAGTCAAAAATGGCAAGAGTCTAGATTTTCGTTAAATAAATTTAAATTTGGGCCAATCCTAAGCATTGTGGGATTGACCTAGGACAAGGAATGCAACATATCAGGATCAAGAGTGGATATTAGAAAGTCTAAGCTAATAATAGGGTGAATATGTACAAATAGTTGCAAATGTGGGTGGATAAATTTGAATGTATGGAAGTGTGTGTTCAAGGTGAGAATAAATGAGGATGGATAAGGATGAGAAAGTAGCCAAACTTAGCCTAAGAATGCAAGGTGAGAATAAATGAGGATGGATAAGGATGAGAAAGTAGCCAAACTTAGCCTAAGAATGCACCACTTATTGTTACATGTAATTGTACTAAGACATTTTGTAAAAATGGGCCCAAAACTAAAAAGGGAAAATGCATGGTATGTATATTTCACCATTAAACTATTTATCATTTTAGAAAGAAGGTCAAGATCTTCCCATTAGGACTTTCTCCTCTTGAACTACATTATGGGTGAGGATTTATTTTCTAAACAAGGCTACATCCATAAACATTGTCTTCAATTTTTAAATATATTTCACTCTTTACTAGGTTGACACATTCAAATAATTTGATTGTTACATGCACCAAGTATCTCAAATCGAGCACCTAGCATCTTGTACTTAAGAACAAGTCCTAAGATTGTGGTAATAATTCAAAATTATTATCAAAAATCATAATTGAAAGGTGTCATAAAAGAGGGTATCAAAAGCATTATTTGCATTTTATGTCTCATGTATCATTGATCATTGTAAATTGACAAAGAGGTTTACTTAACTACCAAGGAAGATTTCATGTTTCCCTTTGCATATAATAAATCCTAGAGGTGTTTTTCAACACCCCATTTGTCGCATACATAGGTAAAAGGAAAGGTGAACAAAAAATGAGGAATATTTCAACAAAGGATAGAACTACACAAGAAGGATGTGGTTATGCTACAAGGACAAGATCGCATGATTGTATTCATCCCAAGCACAAAAAAGCTAATATCAATTCTCTTCTAATTTTATTATCATTGTGGTATCAAATTAGAGGTCTATTGCATCAATTATAACATATTCATCAATTTAGGGATAAAATAATACCACATGAAATGGCTAAACCATGCTTAACTCATTTTATTATCAATCTCACTATTTGACTTAAAAATCCAATTATGTATATATAATTTTACAAATTAATTCAACATTGTATTATTTTTTCAAATTAATATAAGATCAATTATATTGTTAATCATATTCCTAAAATATGCATTTCAAATTTATATTAGTTCAAGGTTAAGTTGAACAAATAAATACCGACTTCTAAATTAAATGGTTTTTGATATAGTCATATACATTAGTATAAGGGTGAAAAATGAACACCTTGCACTTTTTTGCCTTTATTTTTTGATTAACTTTGATCCATTCATCTAATATGTAATGACTAGTACAAGTGACATGTTTATGTAAAAAAGATAGCAAT